>JAUMHI010000055.1:12563846-12586731 GCA_032359435.1 Enteromius unitaeniatus
TTGCACCACCTTTTTAATCTAGACTTGAGTTATCACAATAAAGCATCTTTCAGTCTCATTAAATAGTTATATTATAAAATATTGTTTTTCTTTAAATAGTCTCCCTTTGATATTTATATTGAAGTAGTACAGAGAACATTGCAATGCTCATTTGATGTATAGCTGACCTCAAACTTCATTTCATCTTCAAGAAAGCTTTATTTAAGAAGGAGTCTTAAGATATGACTGTGTTAATGCCCAATCGGTGATTTAATCAGTAAGTTCCTGGCATTTCTCGCACCTTGGGTAGGTCTGAATAGGATGTAATTAATTGCCTTGTTTTTAGGGCATTTCATCTAATGCAGGAGGCACTTAGCACTAGATAAACATTTCCTCCACGCGGGGATGATGGCACAGCTGGAAACGTGAGGAATCCAGAGTGGGTTTTTTTTGTTGTTGTTGATTCTGTTTTAGTTTTGTAAATTTGGGGAATTTTAAGTATGGAATGAAAATTTCGGGCTCTCCTTTGTCAATATGGATACACAAAAAGTCTGTTTTGTTAGAGCAGGAGTGTTTCTTGAGGGCTCTGATTGGCTGAGCTGAACTGGCAGGCAGATGAGGGTGGTGCTTTTAAATGGCACACAGAGTAAATGTTTGCTTTCCATCAATAAAGATGACACCCAACACCCCCAATCCGCCAAACAGCTGTCTCCCACAATGGAGAGGACCAAGATGTGGACTGAGAGAAAGGGAGAGGGGCGAGCTGTGAACACTGAATGAGACACAATGCCAACCTTACAGACTGAAAAAGAGAGAGAGATGCACGGGAATATATATTTTTAGGTCAAGGGTCTTTATAGTAGTATCAGTGTGTAAGAAATAGATCTTAACATAATCGCCCACTTACATTTCACAAGCTTTTACAGTTAGCTAGACAATTAGTTTCTAATCACAGAAACATATTAGGTGTGATCATTTTCTGACATTTGTATTAAGGATTAAAACAAATCTTCTTCAGTTGATAATATGCATTTCTAGGCCTAGAATAGCTAATGGTATTTCTTGACTTGTTTCTTTTAATTTGCTGCTGATTCTGTTTCCGCATCTAATTCAACATAACGCTTGGAAGAAGGATGAAGAAAGATATGCAAGAAAGAAACATTGTAATTTTACATTATCAAGAGCTAATCTGACCATTGTTGTGTTTCCTTGTGTACTTAAAGTAGTTTGAACGCAATGTTTTGGGGTTAGGCCTGTAACTGGCCGTTCGAGGTGCTCTTTTTTTGATTGAAGGAGTGTAATTGTTGAGTAAAGTGAATAAAGCGGTGTAGTAGTGTTGAGAGGTGGGCAGGCCGCTGGTCAGAGGGCGGGAGATCAGCGCTCGCTCTTATATGGGACTCGGTCTGTGAGGAGCACAACACTTCAAACTTTACTGACCGGACACCTACAGCAGTTTACACACCGTGTTAGCTTTCCAAATGCTCTGTGATACACGCGTTTTACTACCCATTTTGCACTATTAACTAAGCTAGTTGAATAGCAGAAGACATGATTGAGGAAGTGAAACGGGAGAGAAGCGATCAATGGATGTCTTATTACTCCGGCGAGGTACGTTCCTATTTGAGAAAACATTGACCTATATTCAGTGTACCTGCAATTTAGCTACCATTTATAATAACTATAAATATAATCATATTTAATAATTATTCTGAACTTTCGTTATATCGTTTAAATGATATTTAATCATTATTATTAATTGTTTATTATTAATTATTCTCCAAACAATTACTAATAGTTGAACTTTTTTTTCCTACTGATACGCAACGAATTTGCCTTTATTTTAAAATTAATTTGAACCTCATCAAGTCTAACTTTTTTCACTTCCATTCAAACCTTATGCCAAAAAAATGTTACAATATTAAAGTTTTGAAACAGGTGACTAAACGCCTTTTGACGCTTTTTATCTGTGACGCGATCACGTTATCCTTCCTATACTCGTGTTGTCTGTATTTCTGCGCTTGTGTGTGTGTGTGTGTGGTCTCGCGGCAGTTAATTGATTGACTCTGTGATTGTGTTGAATGTCTCACGCTTTGACACTTGTGTATGACTTACACTCGGCTCATAACCAGAGGGGCGTCACGAAATCCCAAACACGAAAGCGGGGTTCCGACTTGAAAGCGCCGAATCATTACGAACGCCGTCCATCGGGAAAAAAAGAACAACTGAAAACAGCAGTCGCGCCCCCAAATACCCCTCTGTCCTGAGATAGAAAAAAGGCGGACGGTGAGTGACTTAAAAAGAGACAAAACAAGGGCGAGAAGAATAGCCGGACTAGCCGGATAATGGGGTTATCGGCTGGGTGGGTGGTCAGAATACATTTACATGGCGTTACTCAAGGCGCCAAGGTTTGATTTTGTTGGGAAATAAGGATAGACGGAGATCTATGGACGTCGACGTGGGCTATACCAATCATCATCATCATCATCATCGCCAAAAATGTATTTGGGTTTACTAAACAGTTGCATAATAAATATACAGAATGTAACTTAGCCTCCCTTTTTTGTCACTTTCATCAAGTCCAACAGAGGCACAAACGATGTCGAAAACACGTTTAAGATTAATATTAATGCCCCAAATAATAACAAAAAAAATACACTTTATTTAAAGAAAACATAAATGAAAATGTTTGTTTTGTTTTACATTTTATTTAACATGTTTTTTAACTGTAACATCTGTGAGCCTTGACCACAAAAAAAAGTATTGAACAAAACAACTTAAAAGTTTACCAAATTAAGTTCATGATATATTTGATGTAGGAAATGTATCACACATCTGACGTTTTTATCTTTACTTAGTATTTTAAGGATTTTTGGCAGAAAAGAAAAATCAATCATTTTGACCCATACAATGCATCATCGGCTATTGTTCAAAATATACAGGTTCTGTCATCATTTACTCACCCTCACTTTGTTGCTGTATGAATTTCTTTGTTGTGCTGAACACAAAGGAAGATTTTTTTTGAAGAAAGATTGTAATAATGCTGACTTCCATAATAGGAAGAAAATACTATGGAAGTCAACAGTGACCCAAAACAGCATTATTACAACTTTCTTCAACAAATCTTCCTTCTTCATTTTTGGGTGAATTATTCCTTTAAAACTGATTTTGTGGTCCAGGGTCACGTTTGTTTAGATATAGTTCTATACTATTACTGCTTTAATAGTTTTAGGTCAAAGGAAAACCCATTTTATTGTTAACACATTCAACAATAACTGCATTTAATTGAATATTTTTAAATACATTAAATATTCAATAACTTAAAAAACAAAAAAAAATAATATTAACTTTTTCCTCCCACATTTTAATGTGGTTGTTTATTTCTGACTCTTCCTCTCTTTACAATACTAATAAAATATATTAATTCACTTATTTATTTGTACATTTTCTTAGGTGTTTTATGGAGCAGACAACCTGCCGTTGGGCCCCAGAGGATATTCCCCCCCAGAGCATCATTACCAGAGTTACGGCCCACCGTGTGATTCAGCAGCTGCGGGAAACACCGGGAGACTCGCAAGCCCAGCGGGAATACTGCCTCCGCCAAACCCCAAAGGATACACTGAGAGCAGCTCCATTGAACCTGAGTTTCCGGCGCTCAAATCAGTTTACAGACGGACCTTAAGCCATGCCAAGCCCCCGTATTCCTACATCTCTCTCATCTGCATGGCAATCCAGCAGTCGCCGGCCAAGAGACTGACCCTGAACGAGATCTACGACTGGATCCGCCAGCTCTTTCCTTATTACAGACAGAATCAACAGCGATGGCAGAACTCCATCCGACACTCCCTGTCGTTCAACGACTGCTTCGTGCGCGTCCCGAGATCACCAGACTCTCCCGGGAAAGGCTCGTACTGGGCCCTGCACCCCGACTCTGGTAACATGTTCGAGAACGGCTGCTACATGCGGCGCCAGAAGCGCTTCAAGTGTCAAAAGGCGACATCACCCTCAAAAAGTTTGGATGGGGAAGCTGTGAAATCGGAAGGGAAGAAAAAAAAGGTGGAGGTCAAGTCGGTCACCACTTCTTGTAAATCACCTGTACCTCCTCCAGTTGATGTCACAACACAGCATTCAGGCTTATTACCACCAGTGTCCTATCCCTCAACCAAAGCACCTTCTCCTTCCCATCTTCCTCAGCAGCTTACTCCCTCACACGCTTTATTTCCTACCCAGCCTCCAGAGATCTCAACACACTTGCCTTCTCTGAACGTCCCATTCCCAACAATGGCCAGTCCCAGCCTGCAGTCTGTTCCACAAGCCTCTATGGAGGCCAGCTTGCATTGTGAACCAACATCCCAACACCACATTTCTGTCCCACGACTCATGGACTTCCAGTATTGCGAGACTCCTGTTAACTACCCAGTTTACTGCCAGCCTAACTCCCACCCCAGCTTCACCTCGTATGCTGGAGACTCTGTTTACTACCCTGGCTTTAGCATGTGTTCTGCTCCTCTGCTGAGCTCCTCCTGATCAGTCTCTTGTAGTGTATAAGGGCTGTTAAAATGGGAATCTTTTCTGCTTAGATGCTAATAATTGCTGTACATATTAGTTGGACACCTTATAGCTGTTATCTGATACCGAGGGATTGTTTGATTCTGTGTGAATGTGAATTCAGTTGAATTGAAGGTGTTTGAAGATGCATTTAAATGTAAATTCCTTGATGTATATTTCAAGTAAAAAAAATTTAATGTTTCAAAAGGTGTTAGTTTTGTTATTTGTATGTCTGGTGTGAGGTGCAAGATTCTAATCGCATTTTCAGGCTTTTTTTTTTCTCCAGGCATTTAAAAAATTCCTCAGGAGAGTGTTTGGGGAAGAATCAAGTCAACAGAGGCATTGTCCTGCTCACATTGTAAAAGATAAACATCATTTCCTGTCCTAACATTCCTTGCACTAACCTGAACAAGACGGCCACGCTGAAAACTAGTAGCCTACATTTATGACATATATAAATATGTTATTATAAACAATAATTAGATAATATTAAATACATTTAAGAATATTATGCAAATAAATTTGCTTGTAAATATTTGTATTTATATTTAAGGCATGGAAATAACAAAAAACTAAATTTAAAAACATCTCTAAACAGAAAATGAAGTAAAACAATATGAATAAACAATAACAGGATTAATATGCACAGTTATTTATGAGTCAATGAGTTGGAAAAATGAATAAATTACAAATAAAATTAGATATAAAAAAACCCCCAGAAAATCTAAAATAACAATAAAATAATAAATATTAATATAGGAACGAATGCCTCTTGACAGTCAGAAAAAGAAAACTAAATTATAACTATGGACAAACAAATAATTAATATGCATATTCATTAGTAAATGAGTAAAAAAAATTATAGTAATGGCATCAATATTAAATGTTTTTAAACAGGCAGAAAAACAAAGACAAACACGAAATATAGAAATATAATGAATAATATAGGAGGATTTTGAATGAGAATACTATTGAATGAGTTTAAAACATGTCTATGTCAAAACAATCTACATAAATTACAAATAAAATGTAATTATTTGATAAAATAATTGACACAATTCATATAAAAAGGATAAATGGTCATTCATGACTAATAGATTTACATTTAGTCATTTAGCAGATGCTTTTTTCCAAAGTGACTTACAAATGAGGACAATGGAAGCAATCAAAATCAGCAAAAGAGCAATGATATAAGTGCTATAACATGATAATATATGATGTAATATATGTCCAAACAGGTAGAAAAACCTGGGTGCTGCACATTAAACTACAGATTCACTGATGATATAGGATAGGTTAGCGGGTAGTGTCCAGACATGGCTTGTGATTTTGACTGTTGTGGTGCGGTTGGTGTGTCTCATGGGCTGAATGCTAGCAGTATTAAGGTTGCGACCCCCTTCATCCCCTCCTAGCCTAACCTTTGATTCCTGGGTAAGCAGGATTGTGTTTGAGTGTAGGAGAACAATAGGAAGACACTGGTCTTAATGGTGGACCTCCCCAAAGCAGTGTCTTTTCAACAATGGGCACAGGGACACCCACAGCGATCTGAGCAGAAGCCACAGACCGCTCAGTGTGTGTCCGAGATTCAGAGACAGGAGAGACGTGAGGAGTTCATGAGCTTTCTGTGTTTCTGCGCACATTATTGTCATCTTCATGAGTTGGTCTGTTGACAGATTTTGCTGTATGTTGATATATGATGGATGACCGTGGCTTAAATAACTG
Source organism: Enteromius unitaeniatus (assembly GCA_032359435.1). Taxonomy (NCBI): domain Eukaryota; kingdom Metazoa; phylum Chordata; class Actinopteri; order Cypriniformes; family Cyprinidae; genus Enteromius; species Enteromius unitaeniatus. The sequence continues at coordinate 12,570,093 of JAUMHI010000055.1, forward strand.
CGAGTCTGGCTGTGTGTGTATTCAGTTCTTAGCATTACAAGGGTGTGAATGTGGGTTTGTAGGGTGTGAAGATGCTGTCTGCAGGTCATCAGTTGGCCAGCTGTGGATGCAGACTGTGAGGGGGAAGGGATCTGCTGCAGGTGACTGAAAGTTTGCCTAATTCAGTTCGGTTATTCTAATTAGTCTCATTTATCTTAAACGTATGAAGGTATGAATTTATGGTATCAAAAATATGATCTTTATATTCTTTTAAACGATAAATATATATAGCATAATATTTAAAAGAATACTTTATTTATTGAAATTATATGAATGTATATTGGCATTCAAAAGTTTAGGGTCTGTAAGAAAGAAATTAATTGTTTTATCCAGCAAAGATGCATTAAACTAATGGGCGACTGTAATGACATTTCTATAAAAATATGAAAATTATGACATATTAAATGTCAAAAATATGACATTTAATAAAAATATGAATTTATGAGTAAACACATGTACATATTTATAACACTAACATTTTTAGAGAGGCAGAAAAAGAAATAAGCTTGAAATTAAATTAGATATGATGAAATAATTAGATGATTCAAAAAAGAACTAGAATCTTTTAACTGGCAGAAAAATAAAAAGTAAATAATAAATAAAATTATATATAAAATAATGAGATATTATAAATATCAATTTACTAGTAAATGAGTTAAAATTTAATATGATCAAATAGTATTAACATTAAATAAATTGATGAATGCCAGTGATATATATATATATATATATATATATATATATTATCTAGAATAAATAAATATGTAAGATAGATAGATTCCACTGTTTACTATATTAAAATAAATGCAAAAGAGGCTTAGACAATGCATGAGAAACCTTTTTATTAAAATCTTAATTATTTCATAAAATTATGTATCATTTATAAATAACAAAATAATGAATGTAATTAAATTCTGTGTATATTTATGTACTGGTCATCATTCCTTTTAAGCATCACACCATTTCTTATGAATTTTTTGCTTTGACTCGTTCGTTTGAAATGCTTCTGTGTTGTGACAATTTTAAAAAGCACAAATTTCCAAGCTCATAAAAAAATCGGCATTAACAATAATTATAAAATAATTACAAAGTGCTGTTTAAATGTCACTCTGCAGGATGTGTCACAACCCAAAAGTATCAACGACCCAAACGCAGAAGATAATATTTCATTTTATAAGCATTTAATCAATGGCTGCTTAAACCATCTGATGGGGGTTTTGTTCCGCCTGTCAAAAACCTGCCATGTGATTGGCTGGAGAGTGGAAGCTGCCCTGTTGGCATGGCAGCGGCCGAACCGACTAGTCCATGTTGTTTACACAGTGGCCAGCTTTTTATTGCCTGTCTGTGCCTGCACGTCTCCGTTAGTGTCCCTCTGTCTCCTTTCACAAGGGCTCGGGTAAATATGCCTGTTCAAATAGCCATCAGTCAGAGGCAGTGACAGGCCTGTACTCCTTCCCACTTCCCCCGAACCCCCGTTCATCCCCCTCGCTTCAGGCCACGCTCCCTATCTGAATGAGAAAGCCTTCAAACTCTTGCTACGTTTAAATTAATTCCAAAGAACTCGGGGCAAACACTTTGATTCCTATAGGACATAAATAAAACATTGATTTAGATTAAAGAAACACGTTTCTGTTTCACAGAAGTGATACCGTTCCAGCTATGCGCTTAGAATAAAATCTATAACTTGGCCTCTCTCGTTTAACGTCATCCACTATTCATCTCCTCTATTATTCTCTCTTCATCTCTGGACCCACCTGTGTTTGCAGAGTGACAGTGGTGCGGTTCTTTCAGGACAGTCAGATAAGCTACCAGCAAATAACAAAAAAAGATGAGGGACACCCAGCATCTATTTATCCCTTTCTTTCCTCTTTCATCCCTTTGTAATGTGATTCCTCTCAATGCTCGGCCTTGTGGCTCTATCTGGCCGGTCTGAGCTGCTGTTTAGGGAGTGCACCTTGCTCACTTTTTGAAAGCTATTGCAGCTTCTGTACAGTGTATTCATCCATTGTTGGTTTTCTCTTTCCATTGTTTCCCATCTTTATGTTCTAGTTTCTGGTTTAATCATAGAAGTGGTCAAACTCATCATCAGACTCCTCTATCTCATTTGCGGCTGCAGGATGGCTCTTCTGTGGTTGACTTTCTCTCTCTGAATCAGAGTGTTGATCTAGAGTTAAAAAAAAATAAGTTAGCAAAGAATAAAATAATGATGGATAGATAATAAAGATGATGATAAAAAAATAATGCAAGTTCCATTTTTTTATACATCAAATTTGTATGTGACTTAGTAGCTAGTCAGACTAATAAATCCTAAATCTAAAAGAAAATATATTAGTACCATGCAAAGTTAAAATATATACGATTTAGACTGCATTAAGTATGAGTTACATTTGATACTGAGTTGAGTCGCCACGTAATATCCAATGGAAAACCTGGGTCCTGAAGCTAAGTGAGTAAAGAACTCTGCTTATTAATTCATATTTTTTCTAAAAATGTGGTCTTAAACAGTCTCTCACACAATAATGTCAAATTCAGCCTATTTATATCTAAATATAGCTTATTATTTAAAAATGTTTAAGTGTGGGGTTTGGTTCTACATCACCAGTGAGAACTCAGTTATGGTATTATATTGCATTTAAACCTTACAAAAGTCAACTTTTGTTCTTCCGGTTTAGCGTCTGCCATGTGAAGTCGCAGGGTCGGGAGCTCTGCAAACTAATTGCTTAATTTACTTACAAAAGTGTTACAACATATTTTATCTCACGAGTTACAGCTGTTAAACCTTTTTTGTGAGGTACTTTACAACTTTGCGGCCCAATGTCAAAGCCCTCGCGACAGAAAAAGACTGACACGGTGAGTCCTATCGGATCTGCCGATTCAGCCAAAGATGAAAATTAAACTTTCGCGCTGTCTTTGAGTAGGGTAAACTCAGGACAATCTCAACTGACAAATTCTCTAAGACACAAATATATATATTTAAAAAGTACTAAATAAAACATACCAGTTGATTGGTCTGTCTCCTGCAGATCATCCTCCCTGTGGAGATAAGCAACAAACCTGTTAGAGTCCCAATGAGCAGAACACACAAGATAATACAGAATCTAACAAAACTCACTGCTGTGTTTGGGACTTGACAGGGTTAAGAAGACCTTCAATATCATCCTGATCATCATGATCGTCAAAAGTGTCTTTTGACCAGGGGTAAGCTTTCTCAACCACAACCTCATCATCTTCCTCTTCGTCATCTTCTATTTCTTGTTCGTAAACCTCTTCCTCTTCAGACTCCTCAAGACTGTGCAGAAAGTCAGTGTTAGTCCAATGAAGATACGATTCATAATAAAAATAAATATCTGCCTAAATTTAAACATATACCTGTTGTGAATTTCGCTCTCATCATCTGCATGTCCTACCATCTTTCTAGCCTCTGTTTTATTTTGAAAACTGCCATCTCTCTCCTCTTCCTCCCCTGTCTCTCCTTCATCACCATCTGGAACATCTTCTTCCCTTTCTAGCTCTTCTCTGTCACTGGGTTCAGTCCCATCTCTCTTCTCATTGCCTTCTTCATCACCTCCCTCTGCTTCATCATCCAACCCTGCTTCCTCATCTCCATCTGTGCTTTCCTTATCCTCTTCTTCTTCGTCAGCTTCTCTGCAACATATTTTCTCCTCTGCCACAATGGTGTCATGACTGTCATCATCTCCTTCATCAGATTCTTCTTCCTCTCTAATGTTGAGTCCTTCAGATCCATCTTTCTTTTCAGAGCTGACACTACTCTGAGAAATTTCGAGTCTCTTGCTTTTTTCTTGTTCGTCTTCTGCATCTGTGATAACAGATTCTTTGCTGTTCAGCTTCTTAGATGGGTTTTGATGTATTTTGCAGATTTTTGTGTCCGAGGGACTCTCTGAAGCATCTTGTGACATAGTGGAAGAGCTAAAACAGATACATGTTGAAAGATGTTATAAAAAGACAAAAGATGTTTTGACACTGCTTCCAAATCTAAGGAAGATATATTTCTAACATAGCAAAACTTTAGTCTGCATGTACTACTGAAATTGTGATTATTATTCTGTTGTGGCATACCCTTGAGATTCCTTCCTATTTTCTGTAGAGTTTCCATCTGTTTCTTTCTTTCTCTGTTTTTGCATCCCAGAAACTGTGACACTAGAGGGCACAATGCTACCTTCACTACTTTCTTCATGGTGAATTGATAGACGCACTGCAACAATAAGCATGCACAGATTTATAAGAACGGTTTGCATACATTAGACTAATGTAAGATTTTTCCCACAGAGAAACAAATCAATCAAGTCACCAAAATTCACAAAACAACTAACCTGGTCTGCAGTCTAGCTCGGAAGACCGATCACTAACTTTTCCATTCCTCCTGTGTTTTGCTTTTGCTTTTGTCACCTTCACCTTCTCCTTGTATGTCTCACTGCATTGGATCCTTTCCTCACTGGGGTCATCCATCATACCCCACATCATGGGGTTCAGTACAGAAGGTCGTGGCCAGGAAGCAGCCGGAGGAGTGAAGTGAGCCGTAGGCATAACCCCTTGTCTTATACCAGCACAGTCCATTGATGGTGGTTGTTGCTGGACTGGAGAATGTGACTGAATGACTAAATCACCAGGTAAAGAATAGTAAGGTGGCAAGGGATGATTTAAGGCTTGAGTGTTCTGAAGGCTTTTGTAATCCTTTGGGATATTGTTTTGGGGGAACAATCCGGAAATAGAAGGCTGTGAAGCAGTCAACCAAGTGGGTGGTATGTAAGGATGATGGTTGCATCTTTCAATATTTTGCTTGATGTCTAAAGAAAGAGGACCTTGTTAACATTTTCTTAACAAAAGTAAATATGGGGCATAAGGGAAATTGCTATGCACATTACCTTTTACTGTCTGATGAGTGTTTAGCATGGTGTGTGATTGAGAAAGGTGTGGAAAATTGGAGGATGGAAGGTGGGCTCTAAAGTCAGACCTGTGTTCAAGCTTGATACCTTCTTCCTCTTCCATCTTCTGAGTATAGTTCTTAAAGAGCTGTTGTACCTGATAGATAAAAAACAGACATCACAATCAATGCAAGCGTATACTGATTTCCAGTCACTTTTCTGTAACAATTTCAGCCATTCAGTTCTGTTCATGTTTGTCAAGACTTCTTGTCAAAGACATCACTTTGCCTTAAAAAAAAAAGCACCTTTGACTTTTCCGAAACTCTAATGTCTTTCATTCTTTGCAGCCATTGTGGGAAGCTCTCTTCCAGATACTGTTCATACTGTACCTTTTGAAGAGAAAATGTGTTAGCACTAATGGGTTAGTCTAGCTAAGCAACAACAAAATGAAAACACATAATGACAAAAGCATGATGGATCTGCTTATTAATGCATTATAATACAAGGCACACTCTTAAAAAAAGCAATGTCTTTTAGAGGTACAATAGATGCCATTTTGGCAGTATTGTTAAAGGGAAAATGTTATAGCTTATCTCCCTAAAAGTACGGTGGAACTTTGATTTTGTCCTTCAGGAACTAATTAGATGATTGCATTGTTGTTGTTTACTACTTGCCAAAAACATAAGAATTGGTTTTATTTAAGGGTGACATATACTGTCATATAACGCCATTTAATTGACAGTTCTGCTCCAGTAACTCTAAAAGTACTTTTTTGTGCATGTTTTTTTCTGACAATGCATGTATGGAAGGCAGGAAAGTTTTGTGTGTTTGCTGACCCGTATAGAGTTCATGGCTTCGGTGCGGGCCACCATGTCATTGAGCGTGTCCTGTGCTCTATAAAAGTCCTGCAGCAGCTTTTGGTTATTGATCTGAGCCCTGCGCTCCTGCTCACTGATCTCCAACCAGCGGCCCTGCAGCCAGGCTGCCCTGCTCCTATCACAACAAACACATCACCTCGTTCACTGATGGAAAAAAAGACTGGCAGAATCCTCTCAAATCAAAGTAAAATCACTCTCAAAACCTGGAAAATTCAGTTTAGAATTTTTGTTTGATCCCATTCAATCAAAAATATTAATTATTTACATTTTTATTAACATTTTTACATGTTTACAGCACAATTTCATAGAAAAAACGTAGTTTATCCTCCAATTCTGAACTGAACAATTGCTGATGTTAGGAGGTTGTTTACTGAATGTATTATTTCTTACAGGCGATGATTTCGCTGCTGAGATTGAAGATCATTCTGGAGCTGCATTCTCCTTTCCTGACTGCAGTATTATTAGAGAAAGAGTGATGTCAAACACACATACCCACACTATAATGTCTTAAAACAGCAGTTTAATATCATTTAGCTCCTCATCTGTATGGTTTACTTTGTTGCTATATATACTATTAACTTTCATTGTAACTTTTTTGCATCTTTGTTATTAAACAACGAATGGCAGACTATCTTTCTAACTAAATGACCTATATCTTCTACAGATAATGTTGTTTCTTTCCTAAAGGATAATGACGGAACAGTTAGCTCTAGGTGAATTATCACGATGGTATTTGGATTCTTACAACCCTTGTAGACAATAGCTCCCTCTCCTGGGTTTAAAGGGATAAAAGTAACACAATGATTCAGAATGGACTGTACAATATCATGGCCAGCTGCACCACCACACCTCGACATCACAAACTAAATTACACTGAATACAAAACTTAAGTAGGAATAATAACTGAGCATATGTTTAAACAAATAAGGGACTGTGGCGAAACGAATAAGTGATAAGTGACTGATCATCACACGACAACTCACTTGTGTTGTAGATTCTCGAATGCCTTCCTTTGGTGATTGTCATGGCTCTCCTCCTCAGCCTTTGTAAAGGATGTCATGTTAAACTCGCTCTGAAAGGCAGTCTGCTCTCTGAACAACCAGCAGTGCGGATTATCAGATTAGGGATTATTCTTTACGAAAGGGGGTCAAAATGAAAGGGGTGGTCAAAGGGAAAACGTGGTAGCCTGTATTTAAACATTACGTCTTACTACTAACATCAACGCTTTTCACGTTGTTTTACAACCTTCACAGATACCATTGCTGTCCCATCGTCGCACAGATTATTCTAAAATTGAAATAAATACTTTTTCTGAAATATGTTATTCAAGCTAAAATATTACTTAATAAAAATAAATAAATTGCTTTTTAATATATTTTCAAAAATAAACTTATCTCAGAAAAATTCACTGGAATAAAACTTGGGACAACTAGCCCCGGGCTCCGGTGTGTTGCCTGTAAAGCAGTCCCCGTCTCAGACAAGACACTGAAATGCAAGATGCAATGATGTGCATGATTTTTCTCAGCGGAAAGCTCACAACGCATTTTTTTAACCTCGTATTGTATTTGTTCGTGACTTTGTTATTGTTGTTTTTATTTAATTTACTTCATTTACTTACTTTATTTTATTTCACAGACTATGGTGGCCTTTTTAAAGTTACAGCCAATGTCTAACAATTAGTTTTATTATTCATTAATTAGCATTAATCCATTAATTAATTCAGAGATTCTTTCATTTGCACGGCGTTTCCTAAACCACCGCTTTATTTCCGTGTGGAACTCTTGTGCAGGGTCATATGTCTTAGAGGGACTGTTTCAGGTGCAACACAGAGCTGTCAGTGCCAAATGTTGTTAGCTTACAGCACCAGTTCATTGTTAAAGACAGCAGCCAGCGGGGTATGGTTTCTTCCGCATTTATCCTCAGGAAGATACTCTGAACGGAATGAGGTCGGTATGAAATGATAGAAATAAAGTGTCCTAGCACTTTCTAATCCGTCGCCGCTTTAAACGTGTCAGGGACGTTCATTGTGTCCCATGCGTTACTAGTTTCAAGTTTCTAACTTCTGTAAATGTCATGTAAAGAAACTGGCTTCTTAATGCGTTTCTCAATTGGCCATATTTTAGTTTTTCTTTTGCGTTGAGATTCGAGCAAACGTGGATCGAGTGTCTTCGCAGGTATCGTCAGGAAACAGGTCGATCAGGTAGAGTCTCATGCGGCGGAGGATTGAACGCTGAAAACATGGCAAGATTCATGAGTAGACTGTGGTGTAAGGTGGAGTCATCCGGTCGACATCTACCTATTGTTCTGAACGCTGTACTGGTGTTCTCCATCACTGCCGAGGTCAGTTACCTGGTCCTGGTGGAGGCTCCCCTTGAGCCAGAACAGAAGAAGACTGAGTGGTCCACCATGTGGAAGGCCATGCATCTCTTTGCTCAGTATTTCATGTTGGGAAACATAACCTGGAATGCATCGCTGTTTGTCAAAACCAACCCAAGTATTCGAGGCGTGTTTCTTGGAGGGGATACTTTGGGTCAAGGGTGGAGGTAATTGGTTTGTTTTGATTGTTTAGTGTTTATTTATCACTTAAATCTCCATGTGCTATTCGTGAATTCACGAAAGGGTCAGTGAATTTGGTATTTTCCTTTTTTGTGACAGGTACTGCTACAACTGTGAGACACATACTCCTCCACGATGCTCACACTGCTTCGACTGCAATGTGTGTGTGCTGCGACGCGATCACCACTGTGTGTTTTTTGGCCAGTGTGTCGGTTTCCACAATTACCGGTATTTCCTGACCTGTCTGTTCTTCATGTGGGCAGGGCTGCTCTATGCAGTAGTCATGAACGCTGAGGTCTTCATTGTCATCTTGAAGGAGGGCGTAACATTTCACAGCATCATGCTTTTGCTCATGCCCTGGATAATGCTCGTCTCTGGTAAGTATGAGATTTCTAATCAGCGTCTTCTCTGAAAAATGTTTAATATCTTGAGCAAATTGTCTTCCATCTTTTGAAACCTAATCGAAGGCTCAACAATAAGGAATGCTTAATAAGGAGGCCAGTGTGAGAGAGTTTCGTGCTGGTGCTTTGTTGACATTACATTTAATTAGCTTTTTATTTTAATACTATATATGTTATGTGATGCCTTGCAAACCTAAATAATGTAGTGTATTGAATGGAGTATAGTTGTCGAATTGTGTTGATTTTAATATTTCAACATGGTAATATTATCTTGGCCAGCGTTTTTATATTGATCATTTATAAGTCGCTTGTATAAACACATCTGCTGTGAAATACATAAATAAGGATATTGTTTTATATTACATATTGTATTGTATTGTAAAATGCAAGACTTTATTGGCTTTTGAATTGGAAAAATGTTATTTATTTTATTTGTTTAGAAATGTAATATTTATATTCAGAAATTATGCAATAAATTTAGTGTAACAAAACATTTCTATTTTAAATAAATACTTAATCATCAAAGAATCCTAAGTATCACTGTTTACACAAAAATATGAAATGGCACAACTGTTTTCAGCATAATAATAATAATAAATATTTTTAAGGAGAAAATTGGCGTATTAGAATGATTTCTGAAGATATAATTCATGAAGTTATGGCTACCCAAAAAATTAGATTTGAAATCACAGGAGCAAATTACATTTTTAAAAAGAAAATGTTAATATTTATTGTAAAAAGTCTTAATGACCCCACATTTTGGAATCCACAACAAACATTTGAAGTTCTAAGAGCCATAAAAGATGTGGGAAAATGGTAATGAAAATGATGATTTTTGGCAAAAAATTAAATTCTACTTAAATGTATTATATGATCTCCTTTTAAATGGTCAAACCATTAACATTTGTTTTTCTCTGGTAACAGGACAGGTGACGGCACGAGCGTTTGCCTTTGCATTCATTGCTGATACATGTGTAGTGGGCTTCCTATTGGTTGCAGCATTCCTCTTCTTTCATGTGGCTCTGATGCTGAGGGGACAGACCACACGTGAGTGGTACTCCACACGGAAGCCTTACAACCTAGGAGTGCTGGCCAACATCAGGGAATGCTTGGGCAAGCGGTGGTACATCTCCTGGCTCTGCCCTTTAATACCTTCCCCACTGCCTGGAGATGGCATAAACTTCAAGGTGACTGGTTCACTAGAGCCCACAAAGCAGGGTGTGCACTGAAAGATTTTTTCTCTTTGCAATTTTCCAGCTGATGCAGAATGGCATGTTGTTGAGCCTGAGGCAGCGGCTGCATGCTGTGCTCACACCAAACAATTAGCAGCTCTTACCAGCTATTTTTTATCTGAGGAGCCAGCAAGACATGCTGATTTCTGATTTCACTTTACAATTGTTTTTGCTCATCAGCAGCCTTAATGTTTTTAATTGGTGTTAATTTGGTGTATGTCAAGTATTTTATTATGCGTTTGTCTTACTTGTTCTGCTGTGTAATATTTGCTTTTGTGAAGCAAACTTGCTTTATGCAAGGGGGATTTTTTATTTTTTTTTCACCTGCTCTTTTTTTTTTAAACAGTCATTACTGTGCCAAATAATCTGTTCAAACAAATGTGAATGTGCTACATGCCAAGCTGTCATTTTCTTTTGTCCTGTTATAAAACTTTTTTTTTTTAAATCATATGGAGCTGGATATTGTTTGTCTTAAGTCTTATGTTTATGTTTGTTATATTGAATTAGTACCAATGCTTACGTTATCTTTCTTTAAAATAAATACCATTTGGTTTTATTTTTTGTTATCTCATGCAGTGATATAATTTTTTGTGTCTTAAAGGGTCACCCAAACATGAAAATGATCTGGAAATGTACTATATTTCAGATCATTTAATATAGATAGCATCTTTAGCATCTCTTGGTGAATGGATACCATAAGAATGAGAGTCCAAACAGCTGTTAAAAACATCACAATAATCCACAGGACTCCAGTCCATCAATTAACATATTGTGAATCAAATAGATCTGTGTTTGTCTTTTTTGGGTAAACTATGTACGTCAAAGACTGTCGTCATGATTTTTTACTACAACACACGTTTATTTTATTGTATTTTTTCATGTCTGTTTATTTTTTTGTTTAGCGTGAATTGAATGCAATGAAGAAATTCCATCATTAAGCCTTCAGTAGAGTCACTATCGCTCCTACTAAAAGACATTTTAGTTTAGTTTCTGGCTCCATTTTGTCTTATTCGTGAAAGTTATCCTAAACACTTTTGAGGTCGGGATATTGAGCCTTTAAGCAGTCCGCTGGGCTGATTGAGGGTGTTGTTATGAGTGTCTGGGAAACACCCTCAGTGACGGAGTCCAGCGCCTTGTGGAGGGAGGAGAGAGCGCCAGAAAGAGGGACACGGATGGAGATGGATGTGATCAGAATGCGGAGGCAGTGTGTGAAAACATTTGAGTATTTTCGTGCTCAGTGACAGATGAAGATATTGTCGTTGCGTCTTGATATTACCAAAAATTCGGAAGGGGTAAATATCGTTAAGTGAAAAGATGACAGTGTATCTTTATTGAAGCGATAGGATGCTGAGGCGACAGACGTATGGCTGAATTTAAGCGAGCTAGTCCGCCGTGTGTTGAAAAGACAGGCCAATATAGGCGTTGTGAATGAAAGAAGAGGGCTTCTCTCTTGGATGGACATGTTTTGAGAGGTGTGGTGGAGGGATGAAGGCGGTGTTGGCATCCAGGCGGCAGCGGCTCTTCTATCGGCTCCTCATATGTGCTGTCGGGCTCCTCGCAGTCACCTGCTTCGCTCAAATCCTTCATGTAACAGGTGCGTTTATTCATGAACAGCTCCTTCCGCTGCTAACACTGATCAATGTTTGTACGCTGTATTATATAGGCTTGTATCAATATAAGATTTTGAGCGTGTTTAATTCTGGAGATGTGGAGCATTCGTGATTAATTGACGAGGTGTTCCTTTATGCAATATGGACTTGAGCTGCAATGATACTGTGCATGATCAAACCAAATTATAAAACCTATTAGGAATCAAGAATTGGGTGGGAATTGCGAGAGAGGGGGGGGGGGGGTGCAAGTCAAAGCAAAATGTTTGGGGTGATGGGGTCTCTCAAAAAATGGCCTTTTATTATTTTTCCTTCTTAAAAACCTTTTGAATAGGGCGTTAAACCATTTAAACAACATTCATTACGCAAAAAGTAGAATTGTTAAGTAATCATGCTGCACGAAATCGTGCGAGGTAACCATAGCAACAACTCCCAGCTCCCTCGCATTCTTTTAGAATCCATTGAGGGATACTTGGACAAAATCTGTGACCCTGGAGCACAAAACCACTCATCAGCAGCACTGTTTGTTTGAAGCAAGAGCAAGCGATACGTTGTATGGGTCAAAATAATAATAAGATAAGATAAGATAAAATAATAGAGCCAAAAATCATTAGGATATTAACGTTAAGTAAACATCATGTTACATTGTAAATTCCCTACTGTCAGTGTTTGATGTTGACTTAACGTTGGATTTTGGTTACACAACCTAAAATATCAATGTCGGTATTGGACGTCAATTTAACATTGACATTAGACGTTGATTTTGCGTTGAATTTTGGTCACTGGATGTCGCAACCAAAATTTAACCAAATATCAACGTCTTATGAAGTTGTGTGCCTGCTGGGGAATCTCAGCCGAATATTATCTATCCTAACAAATCATACAGTGGAAAGCTTATTTATTCAGCTTTCAAATAATGTATAAACCCCAAAAACTTATTATAACTGGTTTAGTGGTCCAGGGTCATATATAAGTAGGTCATAAGAAACAAATACTTTACATAAGAAAAAACGAAATGTCTGCACCAAAAATACAACCCGTTTGCTGACAGATTGCTCTGAAATGTACTACAAATGTTTATCCCCCTAAAAGTAACTTTTGTGTTCCATAACTACATGGAACAAGGTTACTGGATTTCATTGTGTCATTGATTTTAAAGCATCAGGCACTGAAAGCCCAAAAGCAGTAGTGGAGGAGCAGCAGGGACTAAGTGATCTTCAGGGGTGGCAGACCATAGCAGGCACATAATTGGCTGTCTCTAAAGGGCATGACTGTGACAGCTGCTTCAGCCTGACGTATTTCACACTGACCTCCCCAGAACCTCTAGCATTGTTACTTGGACATCACACCTGTGTCTTGGGTCTTCACTAGGCTATTATTTGTCTCTGGAAGTTTAAGGGTTAAATCAGCAGCGATTCAGAAGTTCTTTAGACAACAGGGAAGAGTCCTTTTCATCACGTTGCATTTGTAGATATACATTTAGTTGTAATTAAAGTACCGTACCTGCAGATACTTAGATATTTTTTATGCTTCTTATGACATTTACATGAATATCATTTCATATACCAGCATAGGAACTCTATGTTTACATTTGAATTCAAGGGTTACTTAGGACACTGCATTCATTGTGTCATTCAGGTATTATCTGGTAGACAAATAATCTTATGAAATACAGTATTTACTCATTCTAATCGCTTGTCATTCTAAACATGGACAAAAAATGTCCATGTTTTTTTATTATTTCTTCTTTTTCGTCTTTTTCTTCTTTTATCACAATATTTTTTTAGGAATGTCAGTGGCATCTTATATTGTTTGAACCCCCAGATTCTTTAAAACCATTTCTATTGGGTAAAACAGAAGAAAGAAATACTGATTATTAGTTATTAACTTTTTAGGACTGCCAAGCAAACACAGGAAGTTCCCCTTAAGATTGTTTTTGATTCCTGTTTTGTTGTTTTGGGAACCAAATACTAACCAAATACATATTATAATGTTCTAAAAACATATTAATGTTAACATATTATTAACATATTAATGTTAGTAATGTTAATAATGTTCTGGGAACGTTCTTCAAACCAAAAACTAACGTTCTATTTCAGTTAAATAAACATTCCTGGCTAACCAAAAACATAACATAAAAAAGAACATTCTGGGAATCAAAAATCGTTAGCTGCAAAGATTGTTAGTTGATGCATAACATGTCTATAGGTTTCATATGATCATCTTTTCTATTTATTTTTGTACCATTTTATCCACCTTTTTGCCTCCACTTGTGGTCTGACAAGCATGATCAAAAAAATTTGATCTCATAGTTAATATGAGCTAATAAAATCTGCGTTGATAATAAAGGTTGAGTATAATTGTCTATAATTGAGTATAGCATGTCACACCTCAGGACAAATCGTTGAATACCAGAGATGACATTTCAACACCCTGTCAAAAAAGCACAAACAGATGCTGAGGAAAAAATGTGTACAAGCATGTACAATGTGATTTGCTTCTGCATCATCTTTCTGAGTTGCTTATAATTTGATCTTTTCACAGTGCCTTTAACATTTCCAGCTTTGTCTGTGTGAGTAATGAGTTCCTCTGGGAGCCTGAGTCTGAAAGTTAAGCAGCTCCTAAACATTGAGCTGAATAAAACAAGAGTGAATTTTTAGTAACTGGAGCGTAACTTTAATAACAGACCGTAACATCACTGTGTCAAGAACAATGCAGGTTTGCAACCAAGCATTGAAAAAAAAGGAACATATAAGTACATTTCAAATATATCGTTTCCTGTTATGTGTCAGTGATGTTCTCTTTAATTATATCCATCACTACTGTGCCATTGTTTACATGTTTACATTCTGTCTATTCTAATATGCAGGCAGTTAGCCTATTGCAGTTATATTTGGAGCTGATTAGTTAGCATATGCAAATGAGAACTATCTTTGCCATTTGGTTCTTGGTTAAACCACACCCTCTCTGGGATCAAATCCAGTTCCACACCACTCATTAATCACTGCTTTTGGATCAGGTTTCCATGGGAACTTGAGAGGAGGGAAGGAAGCATTCTGATTGCCTCAATCTTTTGCCTATTTTTAAGTAAGTTAGGAATCAAGTTTGATACAGAGGGTCCAAAACCACTCCATTCAATTAGAAAAGAATGCAAAATAAAAAATGTACTAGGCCTCGGGACCTGCACTGTATCGAATTGTGGTTATATAAAAATGTTGGTATTTATTAAAATAATAGTAATAATAATAATTAGGTTATAAGCAGTAAACCCTGTGCCAATGTATTTGCCTTTAAAAAAAAACACTACAGATAAAGGCATGTGTGTTATGTGTTTTTACAGCCCATTCCAAAGAGGATTCCGACCTGACTTGGGCCCGGCGTAAACTAACCCAGCAGATTGTAGAGGAGAACCAGACATCCAGTACACCCAGAGCTGGTAAGTGAGCATTTCTCCCTCTCTTATTATTCGCCTGTCTCTCTGTATCACATCTCTTCATATCTCGCTATCTTTCCCCTGCCTCCTCATTCTGTGAAATGATGCAGACAGGTGCCCTCTTCATAGTCAAGCCCCCTTTGAGGCTTGTGTTACTAAGCAACAGAATCCCTAATTTCAGAACAGAGGATAGTCTGTTTTAAGCATTCAAAGTGTGCCACTTTAGAAAGATACGTCATATGCCCTTTTTTCCTTCAATCATCTCCACAAATCAATCATCCCAAGAGGTGTTTCCATTTTCTCCTTCTCCTATTTTCTTTTCTCCTTTCTCCTTCTTATACATGATAATACAGTGTGTGATGCTAATTAAATTGTAATCATTTTTCAGACTGCATTTTTTCATACTATCATGGAGAACAAAATGCCAATGGTTATTTCCTTGCGCTGTTCTTTTTTTAATTGACATTTAATACTTCATCTGTTGTTATCCATGTTTATATACTATTACTATTTAATGAAAGCTGTTTGCAATGCTTTATGGAAAATAAATATTTTATAAACCACTAACTAAGATTTTAGCGTGCGTAGGCTGAGCAGATTGATTTTAGAGGACAAATGTAATAAAATGTCATGCTCTAAAAGCTCTTCAAATCATTATAGCCCTTTAATTATTTATAAATCCTTTTGATTTTTAAAATTCAATAAGGAAGTCCTCGGTAAATTGAATTGTAACTGAGCAGCTATTGATTCCAGCTATGTATCAAGATAATGTTTAATAGTACTGCTAAGATGAATCAAGACAAATTTTCCATTGCATTTGATATTATCGTCTTGTGGAGTTGCAGTTAAAAATAAGCAAATCATGTGAAAATTCTGTATGTTTAAAAACAGAAAGGCTGTGATTGTTATTAATCTGTGCATTTTAAAAGGGTGTCATTTCCTCCCTCTTCTCTTTATTTCATGGCTGTTTATTAGACAGTTGGCCTCTTTAAGGCAGGCAAGAACCGTCTTTACGCTGATTGCATCTCAAGAAGCTGTGGGCTGAAGTATTACCAGTCCTCGGATTTAACTAGGCCCACTCTTCCTGGCCTCTCTGCACTATTACAGATTAGCTAAAAGGCTGGTCAATTCAATTGCCACTTAGTTACCATAGACAAAAGCTTCTTAACAACCTTAAGTTAAATGGAGCACATTGCCTTGATAAGGACTACATCAGTGAAGTAAGAAAGTACAACACTAGGTCAGTGTTCTCATAGATGAAATACTGTTTGATTTGCCATACAGTACATCTTTTTAACATGTTAGTCACATTTTTTAGGGCCATAAGAAATGCTTTGTAAAACAGAACATGGTTTAATAGCAACTGCACTGTCAGAAGTGAAACCTTTATCAAATGTAACCTTTAATGTTAGCATTAATGTGCTAAATGTGATTATCACCAAAGCTGTCAAGTTTGAAGGGGAAAGTGCACAGTCTCTAGTCAAATGTTTTTTTCTCTTTTCCACTCAGCTATCCATGAATTTCCAGAGGACGTCTTCACTAAGGGACAGAGGAGGCATGGGGCAATTCTACTGCATGTGTTTTGTGTAAGTATACCAGAATACAGTGAG
>JAUMHI010000055.1:12586831-12632123 GCA_032359435.1 Enteromius unitaeniatus
TCTTCACTAAGGGACAGAGGAGGCATGGGGCAATTCTACTGCATGTGTTTTGTGTAAGTATACCAGAATACAGTGAGAAATACACAACTGTATGATACAGCGACTGACTAAATAAAGCAAAGTGCAAAAAGTTTAGGGTGAATCATTTTTTATTATATTATTATTTTAATTTTTTTTGAAAGACATCAATGTTTTTATTCAGCAAGGGTGCATTAAATTGGTCAGATGTGTTAAGACAATTTGTCTTTTAATTAAAAACTGTGCATTGTACAGTATATATGTACAAAAGTAATATTATTTGCACAAATAAATGGGTCATTTCTGGTATCCGGTAACATTTGGCTTCACAATTTTTGGAAAAAAAAGTTACCTGTTTTTTAATGTTTTTAGCATTCTACCAAAATAGTGTCTTGTTTAAATATATGAAACACATACTGGCCAAGCTCTGTGTAGAATTTCCATCCTATTAGTTTCACATTCCAGAGTTTATAAAAACCTAACAGGGTGAGTTTCTTCAGTGATCAACATTTAGCTCTATAAGCTTCTACAGATGAACATAAGGTTGGTAACTATGTCAGATATATATATTTTTTTTTCTCGGACAAAAATTCTCCATAATATAGCCTAACAGGGTGGAACTTTAAGAGTGGGAGAACATTTCAAAAACCTAAACAAAGGTAGGAGTGAGAGGTGACATTTGCCTTTATTTGTACAGTTAAATTCCAGCGGGAAAAAATTTACAATATCACTTCTTGAAAATGATCCCAGTGGAATTGTAGTCTATTTTGGAAGGTAAAAATAAATACAGTCATGTGAAAAACTCCATGGGTTTCCTTATCAGGATATAATAGAAAATAACTGGTTCTTTCCAGGTTTTTAAAATTTGGAGAATAAAGCCTCACATTAACAACAGCACATGACATATTGCAGTGTGTCATTGTTCATTTAACAAAAATAAAGTCAAGATGGAAAAGCCATGAGTGACAAAATTAGGACACCCTTACTGTTAACATAAGAATTAAGAGGTTGAATAGCGGTCAGGCACTGCTAATCAAACACCTTTGACCCTTGAGCAAGGCACTGTTCCCTGGGTGCCGCAGCGATGGCTGCCCACTGCTCCGGGTGTTCACGGTGTGTGTGTGTGTGTGGTTCTTCACTTCTCACTGCTGTGTGTGTGCACTTGGATGGGTTAAATGCCGAGCACAAATTCCTAGTATGAGAAACCATACCTGGCCACGTCACATCCTTTCCTTTCCTAACTGATCATCAGCAGTTGATCAACACCTCTATAGTTTTGGCAGTTTGCTGGTCTGGAGCCTTCAGGTGTCTTAGAAATGCAATTGTTGCTGCCATCAATCTGGGAAGGGTAACACTTTGAAGTCCATCATTCTACAGTGAGGTAGATTATTCCAATCCTTCTAGGAGAGGATGTCCCAGCAAATTCCCCGTCTGCCATTTCTCTGTGCATTACAATTGCACAGACAACCCAAGAACTTCACTGCAGGCTCTAAAGACCCCATTTAACATGTTAAATGCTAACATTTATGACATACAGTTAGAAAAACATGGGACAGGTATGGCATGTTTGAAAGGGTTGCCAGAAGAAAGCTTCTTCTATCTAAACAAGCCTAGCCCATAACATAATTAAAAATATTTTGAAGTTTTTATCATTTTATGGTTTGTATTTCTAGTGGAAGCTGATTACTTTGCACTGAGGACATGATAAAATTGAACGCATATATCAATTAAAAGGTTTGTTAAAAGACAAAATAATATTTTTAATGTCTGTTTAAGTGATGAATTAGACCTAATATATACAATTTCAGCAATTTCTTATAAATATGTGACTATTTTAGAGAAAATATAAGTACACAAATCATAAATTAAAAGTTAAGTAACAGATCTCTGCTGAACTGTGTTCTGTGTGCTCTTGTGACCACAGGCAGTTTACATGTTCTACGCCCTTGCTATTGTCTGCGATGTCTACTTTGTCCCCTCTCTGGAAAAAATCTGTGAGGTGAGCGTCATTTGTTCCTACTGTTCCTTACTGTGGAATATCAGAACATGTTCTGAGCTGGAGTTTATATTTTCAGAATCTGCACCTCAGTGAGGATGTTGCCGGTGCCACTTTCATGGCAGCAGGCAGCTCCGCCCCTGAGCTTTTCACATCTTTGATCGGTCAGACCTCTAGCCGTTTTTTTCAATAAGTTTTGCTGTAAATAAGTCGTCAATAAAAAAATGTCTCTTCATATCAGGTGTGTTTATCACCAAGGGGGACCTGGGGGTGGGAACTATTGTGGGATCAGCTGTTTTCAACATCCTGGTCATCATAGGAGTTTGTGGAATATTTGCTGGACAGGTAGTATATGCATATTCATTACATTAAATAGCAAACGTTACAGATTCTAGTGAATTTCCATCTTTCCTGCTACACAGACCATTACTCTGACCTGGTGGCCGCTCTTCCGGGACTCTTTCTACTACATCCTCTCAGTGTTGGCCTTGATTCTGGTAAGTAGGAGTATGACTGTGTCTGAATGTTGAATTATAGTCACGTATAGTATATATATAGTCCCTCATTTTTATGTTTGTTTTTGTGCATTTCAGATCATATATGACGAAAAAGTAATTTGGTAAGTGTGCTCCAAAAATCATAATTTTCATTGACATTTAAGTAAACCGAGCTTATGCCATAATAATACAATATCACTGTTGCAGGTGGGAGACTATAATGCTAATATCAATGTATGGAGTTTATATTCTTATCATGAAGTGAGTATCTAACATTATTATTATTATTATTTTTACTATTATTTTTTATACACAATAACAGTCAAAAAGTAATTTATGTAAATATAAAATTTTCTTTACATAATATATATGTGTGTACTGTGTATTTATCATGTATATAAATAAATGCACATACAGTATATATTTTGAAAATGTTTACATATATACATTTATATTCTCATATTTTATATTCTATATAAATATATTTAATATATAAACAACATATTTTTGGATGTGATTATTTATAATGAATCTTTTGACAGCACTATTTCATATGTATGTTTTATATATATTTTTAACATACTTGCATGTAATTTCCACATGATATAACATGAGTTTGTGTGTGTTTCTTTCAAGGTTTAACAGTCAGATATGGGGCTGGGTGGAGCAGAGGTTTGGTATTCCAGGTCAGCCATGTTTGGTGAGCAGTTTGCGCAGAGATGTGTCGGTAGGAGAGGCAAGCCCACACTGTGACACCTCCATGATCCTATTGAAGAAAGGTGTGTGTGGGTGGAGGGTGGAGCTGTGTGGATCATACTGAGTGCTTGCGCATTATAAAGTATCACGTCTCTCTCTCTCTCTCTCAGGTCAGAATGCGGGTGGCCAGGACTCCCCGGTGGTGATGGTGGATGAGTTGATGAGTCTACACCCTCACCAGTTCTCTTTCTCAGAGGCAAGCCTCCGTGTCATGATCACGCCCCACTTCTCCCCCCGCACTCGCCTCAGCATGGCCGGACGCATGCTCATCAATGAGGTACTGGCTAGATGCTTGCTCGCTTTGTGCACGTCTGGATGGGACAGCAGCACCTCCGTTTCTCAACCAAGAGTATAAAGTCTCAGACTAGTTTGATGCACAGTATGCATTATAGGAGTTCCTAAATATCCTTTATTAGTGTTTCTACTTTGTCTGAGAATTTTAATTATCATCTTGTTTTCCAGTAAAAAATAAGCTAATGTCCGTGAAACAAAACAAAATTAATTTTAGAAATAAAATGTAAAAAAAATTATATTATTGCCCCTATGGGTTATGAAAGGTTCATATTTTCCCGAATAACAGGTTGACATGGATGCAAGGTCAAAAAACACAGCAGTATTTGTGAGCTTTTAACACTTCAAAAGTGGCACCTAGTGGCGAAGAATGATTTAGCATTTTCATTCAGACCAAAGTGAAAAGACCAACAAGTGGGTGGGAAATATGCTAATGTTTCATGTTGCATTATAAGTCGAGATGTAATCATGCGATTGTAGGTTTGAACCCAGAGAATGATGTGCTCATAAAACCCTATAAATCATGATTTTGCACAGTTTTTGTAACAGGAAGGTTTAGGAGTAGGTTAGTGTGGTCATTTGTACAAATCAATCCTGGTAAAATATGTTTTAACCCTTAAAGAACTAGAGCATTTTTGGGCCGTCTGACACATCTGCAGGTTTTTTGTTTTTTCAGACCTATTCTAGCAGTTAGCATCAAGTGCCATATATCAGTATAAACAGGAGAACTTGAAGATTATGTGTAAGTCATTTACATTTTCAATTTACCTAGTTTTTTCTAAGAATTAATGAATTGATAGAATTTTAAGTAAAATGCAAGCAACAATTTCTCTGGAAAGTTGTATCTGGGCATTTTACACTTCCAAATAAAATATTGTCTAAATATAACATTCCCCAAGCAAGTTATAGCCATTTATTGCATATCGTCATAGGCGCTTTCAGTGAAAAACAGGTCTATTAAGTTTACTAACATTATGGACATGTCCAAAAACATTTAGGGAGAAAGAAAATAGAAACGGTATTATTTAATAACAAAACAAAGTCGAAAAGTCACAGTAAAAATAAATTTTTGGGGGGGATATATTTTCAACCTGATTCTGTACAATAAACAAACCGTGCAGCTAATGATGAAAGCAATTGCACGAATTGTCTTCTGCAACAAAAATACAAACAGTGCAAATGATTCACAAACTACACACAAAATGAGTAAGAAATATACAGAGTGCGACAAAAAAATTGTCTTTATAATCTTAATGAACTATAGAAGTACAAAATATAACCGCTGAATGGATGATCCGCTGACTGTATCTGCATCAGAATGATTTTCCCGGGACATGGCCTGGTGACGTGTATACCTAAATACCTGTGCACCGCTGTTTCATCCTTGTTTTTGGTTTGTTTGATGTTAAAATATTTTTTTGTGTGTTTTTCTCGGCTTTTTCAGAGAGTGCTCTCATGCTAATGTGTTATTTTGTGTTCGTTTTCATGCACGCACGATATACTTTACTTTCAGTTTGTGCTCATTCAAATTTCCATTGAAAACCCCTCAACGTTGTTTCAAAAGGCCAAAACCTATGTTTATTAGTTGAATGTAAGACAGTCTGCACCAATCTGTGCACTGGGCAGGAAATAATCGCTCCTGTTTGGCTCAGAGGAACGAAATACATTGGATTTCTCTGATGAATCAATTTTGTCAAAATGCTATGACGTAATCACGTCCACTACGGAGCCTCTGAATATCCAAATGAGACACATGATATATCTCCGCTCCGTGACACTTTTTAAACCAATCAAATAGTATTAGCGGTTCAAAAGTTCTTAAACATATTATTATTAAAATATTTTTAGCCACGGGCGGCTGTCTCAGTTTTTGAGGGTTAATCACAGTGAGATTGTTGTAAAAACTCTACACACTGCATTTGAACAAACCACACAGTATGATTGGGAATCACAGTCATACGTCATTTGACAGACGCAACACGACACTGTCATTATTTTGACGAACGCTAAAGGGCACGTACCTTTAAAGTGTTAATATAGGTCGTAATAAGGTACTTTCACAAACAACCTATAGAGTCGTTTTTTGTTGGAGGACAGGCTCCAATAACTTTATACATGGTGCACTTTCGGATTGAAAACTTTGCAGGATGTTTTCATTCACTTAGAACTGTGTTACACTCTGCATGAAATGCCATTTTCAAAAATCCGTAATAGGGACATTTTAAGTCAAATCCTTGCGAAGTATAAGTGTTTCTTTAAAAAGAGATAACATTCTGTTGTTTGTTTGAGCAAATGCTTTATTCCATCTACAGTGGTTCACATGACTTGCTTGTTGGCTTGACTCTTGCAGCTCTTGCATGTCATCTCTACGACACTCTAATGTGCTTTACCTTTGGTCTTGCGATGTGTTCAGCAAGCTTGACCTTCCCATTTCTCATCTAACTGAATCCCATTCATATGAAGAGGCTCACTTTGGTCTCCTGTTCTCCAGCAGCCTGACTGTACACCTCTCACATCTTCTGTGTGTCTTCAATAGAGGCAGAGACTGATTAGAAACAGGAGCCCTGGAGACAGCAGCGGCAGCGGAGCAGGAGACACTCCTGGCCAAGATTGTCCAGGCATGGAGGGGGTTCCTTGGGGTCTGGAGAATGGAGGGGCCCTTGAGAGTGAAACGCAACCCCTGGAGGAGCCTAGGCAGAGGGGCCAAGGACAGGATTTAGAACGAGTAGCAGACATAGAGGACACACAGCCTAAAGATGATGAGGAAGAGGAGGAAGAGGCAGATGAAGAACAACCCTTCAGACCTCTTACTGTGCCAGGTCTGAATATATTAAACAATTTTGGATCAATCATAAATGTAAAAAAAAAATCATCACATTTATACTGTGTGTGTACAGCATATGTGTGTGTGTGTTAGTGCTGTGAATGTTTTGGTTAACATAATATATCTGTACTTGTGCAGTTTTATTGTGCATACATACACACACATAGAGTATATATTTTGAAAATACTTACATGTATATACATATATATTTTAATATTAACATTTATTTTGAGTGTGATTTAATCGCTTGATAGCTTTACATATACATATATAACATTTATACACTAAAAAATATGATACATACATACATACATATGCATGTACAATTTACATATTTTTAAGAATTCTATGTAAAATTACTAAAAATCTAAAATAGTACTATCCCAACAATAATCTTAGTGTCCAAAACCGTGTGTTTGCGAAATCTTGCCACCCCTCTGTGCTTTTACTGAAAAGATGAATCCTGAATCAATTTAGAATTTGATTAGGACACTCTGATTCAAAAACAAATTGTATATAAGAGACCTAAAGTCTCCCACCCCTACTGGATATTTTTATAAATGGTTCCAAAACATGATATTAAACCATTATTCAGAATTACAGAACAACACATTGAGTTTATTGTGGTTCATCAGTCTCCATTTTTTTCTTCCATATCCTGATTAGACAAATGACCCTCATTTTTGGCCCCTTAAGGACCATAATCCATTAATCTGAGAGCCATTTCTAGATAATGGGGGCATGCATTTTAGATTCATGCACTAGTGTTATGATTATAGAAAAGTGATGAGAGCTCTCGATCCTCTCGGGGCTGATGCGGCTCGCAATCAAATGAACTTCATCAATGCTGAACAACTGAACATCTTACTGAAGATGACATTAAGGGTGAAAATTGCAATCTGAAGAGCTCAAAAGGAATTTGAATAACAAAGGGCATAAAAAGAGCTCATGAATACCAAATTCAAGTATCATTCACCTGTCTTTGTCACCTGTTGGGGTTATTTTGTGTGTATACTCTAGAAAATATGTACAGAAGCTGTCCCTGTGACAATATGCTTTACCTTAAATGCACAAATCAGTTCCTTAAGTGTACACATTATTACATAAATAGTACATTATTAGTAGCTTTTTGAAAGGGTACCGCCCTATCTTTTTATGTATATGTGATACTGTTTTTGTCCTGCAGGTGGTGTTAAGGAGTCTAGTATGAAGTGAGGTAATGGTTTCATGAAGTACTTTTTTCCACAGAGGGGCGCTGGGAGCAAGTCAGGTGGGTGTTGTCATGGCCCTTAGGCTGCCTTCTTTACTACACTGTCCCAAACTGTGTTTTGCCTCGCTGGGAGCGCTGGTTCATGGTTACCTTTGTGGCCTCAACACTCTGGATTGCCGTGTTCTCCTACCTCATGGTGTGGATGGTGAGATCCATGCTTCACTGTCATGTGAGAATGTTTCATTATATGATATATGATGGGCTGTTAACAAACATTATCTTTGTTGCAGGTCACCATTATTAGTTTTACACTGGACATTCCAGATGTTGTCATGGGTATTACGTTTCTAGCAGCAGGCACCAGTGTCCCAGACTGCATGGCTAGTCTCATAGTTGCCCGTCAAGGTGCGGAAATCACTCTGCTCTTCTTTTTTCCTGAACACATATAGGTTTAATAGATAAGTGTGTTTGTTAAGTTGAGTTGATTGGTCAGATGAGTGAATGTGTCTGGTGATGTAGGAATGGGAGACATGGCGGTGTCTAACTCGATTGGCAGCAACATCTTTGACATTCTGCTGGGTCTTGGTTTCCCATGGGCTTTGCGCACTCTAGTGGTTGATTATGGGTCAACGGTGAGTTTGTATTTATTTTAACTAGGAATTTGTCACAATGATCACTGATGTATTCAATTTTTTTAATGATTGTGCATCAATCAATAAATTAACTAAATTCAATTAATAAAAAAACTACAATTTTTAAGATTCTGTCAATTTCATTTCTTTTCATTTTTGCTTTCTACATTTATATTGACCATGCAAATACACCATATTTTGTGTTTCTTGTAAAGCGTTATTTTAGAATTATTTTTAAAATATTTTACATTGTAATAGATTTTGTTTATATACTTTTTATTTTAAGTTTAGTTTACATTTTTTCATATTTAAATGTTAAGTTTATTTTTAAGCAAATAAATGTTTAATTAAGTAAATAAATATATTTACATTAATTTTTTTTTTTATTTAAAAAAAATATGATATCTATTCTGTTTCATCCCAAAAGTGTTATTTTAGTGTTATTTGTGGAAAATGTTTTAAATATTTATATGCATTAATATTTTCTAATAACCTCTTTATTTTTTTTCAGTTTAATTTGAACATTTTTTAATCTGTTTTACTAGTTTCTAATAAAAAAAGTTTTTTAGTTTTTATTTATATGGGTTTCTTTTTTTTCAGTTAAAGGTAATGACTCTGGTTCTGTGTACTTAATTCAAGCGGCACCAAAACATTCATTTGATGCTTATTTTTCCTTCAGGTCTTCATTAACAGTAAGGGACTGGTGTACTCAGTGATTCTTCTCCTTGCTTCTGTTTTTCTCACTGTAAGGTTATAATTTCAGAACTCTTCATCATCTAATATATTTATACTTGTACATATTTTGTAATTTTTGTCTCATGGCTTGTTTTCTGTCTGTGATTGTTTGCACAGGTACTGAGCGTGCACCTGAACCACTGGAGGCTGGACCGGAGGTTAGGCCTCGGGCTCATGTTCCTGTATGCCATCTTCCTGCTCTGCTCCATCTGCTTTGAGAAACTCTAGATCCCGCTTTCCATGTTCTGCTTAGCCATAGGGTAGATCTAGGCCTAGATAAGCATATTTTACCCCCAGTCACTGCCTTATTAGTAGCGGTAATTTCAGCCATTGTTTAAGGCCGGAGTAGTGAACGCTACATTTTAAAGCGTAACACTGCTCCGGTGGGCTCTACATACGGCTATAAGCCAATCACCTGCTAGACAGTGCTGCCAAACTCAAGGACATACTTTACCTCTGAAACATTTCTACTTAGCATACAGAGCTTCTTTAAGAGGACAAAAATGTGGACAAGATGTGATGAATTTATACAAACGGTATTAAATGTTTACAGCACACAGGACACTTCCTCTAGCCTCACCTTTTACATATTTCTATTCTGAAATCTTACATAGTCACAATCAAGCATGATATGAAGAAAAATATGATATTGCAAAAGTGTTACCACTAAAAAGAGTTCTATTAACTCTTGTAACAGAGATCACTCAATTTATTGTATTACTTTGCCTTATTTATTTTTGACTTTAGGTCTGTAAAATTTGTGCTTTAGATTCAAGGATTTTCCTGTTTCAGTATATTTAAGAGCGGTTTGTTTATTTTTGTGTTGTTCCTTGAAAAAGAAAATATTCTGGTATTTTGGAAAGTATTTCTTGTAGTATTAACCAAAAACATCCCCCGTCTTTGGTAAGTGTTTACATACCAAACACACATAGTTTTATATAAAGTCCCACTTAGAGGTGTCTGCTGCACATTTTGATATGTTATAAAGATATTACTTTTGTGCCCTGCTGCAACACTATGAATATGAACATGAGAAAGTAACAATCAATTAAATCTTTAACAATGTGTAACCAATTTTCACAAATAACTGCTTTATACACAGGCCTTTATCATGTTAAAAGCACCAAATGAAGATGTTTGGAATCTCAGAATATACGGTATTTTTTCCAATGATCATATGCATATATTGCATAGTGTCTACAAGACAGATGACTTATAGTTAACATAATTTAAAATTCAGAATCAAAGTATTTGGTACAGCAGTGTTTTAATTGTTGTAAAATTACCTTTGAAGTTGTTTTTGACATCTTATCCTTATAAAATGTGCTTCTGTTGTGTAATGCATTTTTTAATGACATGTATTTCTTAAGTGCCGCACACAGACATTTAGTTTGCTTGTGTTTAGCAGTACTAATGAGCAAAATATAAATGATTTAATTTGTCCAGAAGATGTTCATCTTACCACTCACAATAAAAAAAAGTATGTGTTAAATTAAATTAATGTGAGAAATAAATTGTAAACGACAAGTTACAGCCTGAGTAAACATCGTCCAGTTCCAGTTCAACATCTTTCCCTGTTTTCATTTTAGAAGTCACAGTCAAGCAGCTCAGTATCTCACCATTTGTTACAGTTCTGTCTATATTCTTAAAGATATTTGTATGTTGTTGAGTGCAATAAAACAAGGTCTGTGCAATACCCCAAAACAACACTGTAATGAGTCATTTGCATTCTTCCCCTTCAACCTATGGAAGTGTCACAAATAAAGTTTCATTTTGTAACCGCAGAAAGGATGACTTCTTCTTAAGAGTTTATTTATAAGCAATGTAAGTACATTTTTAGGAAATAATGTTTTTACATTAAGGCCTTTAGCTTTTATCCAAAGTGATTTACAAAGTATATGCAATCAGACTAACAATATGCAAATGCTGTGACAAGTCTGTCTTATGTTCCTTATAGGCCCTTTCACACCAAGCACGATAACTACAAAAAGAACGATATCTGTGTCCACACCAACGAACAACAACTAAATTCTCAAGTGTGTGATAGAAGGATTGATTGGTTGTCAATGTTTCCATCGTTCATCAGCTGGAAAAAATCATTCTGAAAATGATTCCAAACGATATTTATCTGTGAATCTGATCATCACAACTCCAAGGTTCTTGGCTGTCCTGAAAAGAGTTATAGTTGATGAACCTGACTGTATAGAGAGGTTGTGATGAAGTGAGATTAGTAAGGTTGAGCTGAATGGGATGAACCTTCATCCAGCCAGAAATGTCTGCCAGACAGGCTTCAATGCGGACAGCTACTGTTAGATTATCTGGTTGGAATGAGAATTAGAATTGAGTGTAATTAACATAACAATGATAGCAAAAGCTATCCTTCTGAATGAAAGATCTTAAGATGACATGTAGATGGAGAAGAGAAGCGGTCCGAGCACTGAGCCTTGAGGAACTCCAGTAGTAAAAAGTTGTGACTTAGCTCACCCCTCCAAAACATCCCATTGGAGTGCGGTTCCTGAGATGCCCGTCTTCATAAGGGTGGACACAAGGATCTGGTGGTTAACTGTCAAAAGCAGCAGACCAATACAGAGAGATAAGTACTGAGGATTTGGAAGCCGCTTTTGCCAGTCAGTTGAGTGGCAGCTTTTGAAGCCAGATTAGTTGCTTTCCAGGAGGTTGTTCTGTGGAAGAAACATAAAGAGTTGGTTGAACACAACTTGCTCAAGCATCCAATGAATGCAAAAGGGATACAAGTCTGTAGTTTTCTAAATTTGCTGGATTTCGAGATAATTTTTTAAGCAGTGACCTGCTTGATGAAGAGGGGAGTTGATAATGTGAGTGCAGATTTACCTGAAGAAGAAACAGCCTGAAGGAGGTGAGGGGATGGGATCAAGCGGACAGGTAGAGGATGATTGGAAAGGATAAGTTTAGAAAAGTCTTCCTCCGAGAGTGGAGAAAAGCAGGAAAGACAACGAGTATTTGTGGTTATGAAGTTTTTGTCAGTTTGCGGTGTGGAGAATTGGGGATGGTTCTTGTTTTATTTATGAAGAATATCACAAAGTCATCAGCAGGATGAGTTGATGAAGGAGAGGGATGGAGGACAAAGAAGAGAGGAAACTGTTTTAAAAAGCATGTGAGACAGTACATTTGTTAATTTTGTTGTAATAGTGCTAATAGTGTGTTGTTTAGCAGCTAAAGAACATTTATTATCATTTATATCTTCAATTTGGGATCTATCATTGTGTGTTGACCTGGTCCTTAGACTTAAAAAGGCCCAACAATCGAACAAGAGTTTTTGGTTTGTTTCTTTCTTTTTTCAACATTTTGAACTTTCTATTTATCAAAGTCTAGGAAAAAAAACGTCTTAATATTATTCATCACAAGTTTTTTCAAGTTGACAAAAATATAAAATTCTTCTTGAATACCATATTAGAATAATTTCTGAAGGATATTGTGACACTAAAGACTGGTAGGCTGATCCTGAAAATCATTTTAAAATATATTCAAATAGACAGCATATATTTTAAACTGTAATATTTTTCACAATGTGACTGTTTTTACTGTATTTTCAATCAAATAATTTGATTTTCAATCAAATATGGCGCCTTGGTGAGTACAAAAACATTAAGAATCATACAACCCTAAAATTGTGAAAAATAGTGAAAACTTTGTGACATTTATTAAGAAAGCCAATGATCAAATCAACCATTTACTGATATATAAATTTATTAAAATATTACATTTAATACAGAAGAATTTCAGTAAACGTAATTTAGTTTGAGGAAACGATTTTGTCATCAAAATATCTTTGTTTTTCTCTAAAGTACATCCTAAATAAATTGTGTTCTTTACTATGTTCTTGTTTCTTTCTGCTTTTGAACACGTTTCATCACAGACAATGGAAGATGAGAGATGCTTGTCCAATACTTCCACCTGCAATTTCAGGGAAACAGAGACACATAATCCATCACCGTGCTATGTTGTTTGTTCATTTGGCACCAAACCTTCGTGTCATATTATATACCTTTCACTATGATAAATACAGCAAAAGAGAAACCAATAGCCCTGTCCCGGGACACACGTCAGCTGGTGCGTAACAGGGCTTCTTGAGTATCCATGGAGTGCTTTGCATGTGTGATAGTATCTAACTTTAACTATCATTAAGAACAGAATTGTCCTAAACTAAACAAAACAACAAATGCTTATAATGCAATTATCTTGTTCCACAAACTAAAATGCACTGATTCATTAAATAATTGGGACTGAATAATAAAACATCAGATAAAAAAGTAATGTAACGTAAGATGTCAGACATAAAGAATCTGAGGCAGAGCAGTCACTGATGGAAAGTGAAGAGTAAACA
This sequence comes from Enteromius unitaeniatus, assembly GCA_032359435.1. Taxonomy (NCBI): domain Eukaryota; kingdom Metazoa; phylum Chordata; class Actinopteri; order Cypriniformes; family Cyprinidae; genus Enteromius; species Enteromius unitaeniatus. Next base: position 12,600,154 of record JAUMHI010000055.1, read on the forward strand.
TTTGTTAGAGGTCTCTGTGCAAGCAGAGATAGGCTCTGTATGAATTGACAGCACAACCTTATTTGTATCTATGACGAGGGAACCATCACGTCAAACCATTAAGACTATGATGGGGTGACACAAGCAATATTGATCCCTTCAGGATAGATGGCCTCTGAAGATATAAAACTGAAGATCCTGGCTGGGGCAGGAGTATACTGGAGACTCGAGTCACCCAACGACCTGTCAACATGCTGTCACTGGCACTGCTCTACATTCTGGCTGTGGTTTGCTCTGCGCAGAGAACTCATGCACTGCCTCTTTATTCTGACGCAGCACTGCCACAACAAGAAGGTAAGGTACCTTTGAAGTGTTGATAATTTGGCAAGCTCATGGTTTTTGTTAATTGCTCAACATCCCTTCTGCTTTCAGTGTACTGTAAATGTTAAAGTGGTGAGAAGGATATGATAAAGACCCACTAGCTTGATCAGTGATAACTTAACATGATGACTCAATACATCTGCAAACATTTAACTTAGAAACTGTAAATTATACTAGAATGTTTTTTAAGGTTGTAAAGAAATTTTAAAAAATATAAGAAAAGTATTTCAGTATTTCTTTTTCTATTGATTTTTTGTGATTATTCTTTTAACTGACTAGCATTTTCTCTCTGAAAATACTTTTTTGAGTAGTTTTTGAATGTAATGACTTAGTTTATAAATATAAATTTATTTTTAACCTGTACAGAACTGATTCAAAAACTGGTGGCAGAGGTTGAGGACAGACAGAATAATGACTTAACAGAGCAAAGAGACATTAAAACTGTGCTCCCTGTGCTGCTTCAGAGAGGTGAGACTCTGACTAGGGTACTTATTACATAACATTTGTCATGTTATTAGAATGGATGCAACTTATATTATTTTTTACTTTCCTTGTAGGTGCAAAAGAGACTTTGCAACAAGACAAAATAAATAGCATGGTATAAGCCTACTCTTTGTTATAAATGTACAATTCTGTCTTTCTTTTACATAATTAAAAGAGATAATGAATATGTTCTGTCTTTAGGTGGATGATTTAAAAGCAGTCGTCTTGAAACTCGCAGCAGCTGATAACCTGCGTTCTCAAGGCTATCTACGATCTGAGCAAAGCTTACCCAAAAACAATAAAAGAGGTGAGCATTTAAAGCATCTAAGCAGTTTTCTTATATGTAGTGCAAAAAATAAATAAATAAATAAATAAATGACTGTTTTAATTTTTTTTTATTTTAGAGAAGTACATACAATTATGTAATGCATATAGAAAATGTCAAAGATAACATAAAGGCTTTATATTCTTCTTATATTGCTTTACTAAATCAAATTTTTGTCCTTCCTTTTACAGCCTGTTTTTGGAAATATTGTGTTACAAACTAGGAATTAATCTGCGAAGATGGACAGCATAACACACCTTATGTACAAACACCTAAAAATGTACGCATTTGTTTTTCCACATAAAAATCCACCCAGCTGCCATTTGACATTGTGAATATTGTTTTATATATATATATAGTATTCTAACAGGAATATGAATGTATTTTTTATCATGAATGAAACTGACCTAGAACTGTAAAATAAAAAAAACATAGTCTGGGTAAAACAGATGAGTTGTAAGATTTATGTTTTTAAAGCCATCTTTCATCAATGCTCTGGAAAGACAAAGTTGTGATGTGTATGATATTAACTTTATTTCTAAGTAAAATCTAAAAGAAAGCAGTTTAATCTGTTTCTTAAACAATCCCAACATCTAACAACGGTGTCTGTTTGACTCAAGCATCCATCACAGTAACCCTTAATACAAAACAACCATTACCACATGACTCACTGACTCCAGTTCTGCGCGTGATTTGACTAAACCTTTATCTCTACAGTGTTTTCACAACACATATTAAGCACATAGCCTTTTTAGGTTTCCATTACATATAACCGAATACGCCCCAATGAATGTAAAATACATATATACACAAATATGCACAAAAATATTACATATGATATGCAGTTATAAGCAACTCTGTTGACTGTTGTGCTTAAGATCCTTTGCAAAGGATCCTATGACCTCTAAAACTACCCGAATAAAGCCTCTTTGACAGTAGCAGTCACTCAGAAGAAGTGTATATAATGGGCTTTGAGAGCACAGGCACAATGAAAGTACATTAGCTAACTGTGTGTGGTGTGTTTTTGGCTTTAATGTCATAGATTTAAAAACCTTTGAACGTATGTAGATGGATAAACTTAAGAACTTGTATTTACACTATTTAAACATTATATCACAACATTGCATCATTAATCTGACATTCAGTTCCTTATGGCCACACTCAGATAGGCTTTCTCAATTTCAATGTCAGCTGGACAGGTCTGGCTGAACTCTTCTCTCTCATATGCGTTCTGCAGGTAACGCCACACTCCAATGAACTGAGGAGGAATCTCAAAATTACAGTACTTTTTGGCAGCAACCTACAAAACCAACATAAACAGAATGAACACATTTGTAAATATGTATTTAAAATGAAGTAGCTTTGTTAAATCACACAGGCCTGCCTGTGAACATATAAACCACAGAGGTGTATCACCTTGATGACGTGCAGCTTTGGTAACAAGTTGCAGTCTGCCAGCGTCAAGCGGTTGCCATCGAGGAACTTTCTTTTGGATACAATGACGTTTTGTTCTAGCTCATCCTGAAGCGGTGTGTTCAGATAGTCATCCAGGCGCTTAAACTCCCTCAAAAAGGCTTTTCCGTGGACTGAGGAATTCAAAAATAGAGAGAAGAAATCATTTAAAAGTACACTACCACCCATTTATGCTGCCACAGTGTCTACACGTCCAGGAATATTGAGATGTTGTTTTGCTCCATCATGTACAGTAGACCTAAGTGTTGTACAGGTAAGTGAATAATAATTATGTAGCTAAATATTTTGTAATATCATCCGAACCCACTCACCCACTGTCTGTGTGGTTTTTCGTTTCAAAAAAGCTTATTCATCTTATTTTAACTTTTTTTTTAATTAAAATTTTTATTTTATTTTAAGCGACAATTTTAAACGAGTCATTGAATCATTCACTGAACTGTTTTGTTGAAAACCCTGAATCTTGCAGCAGGAACAAAGTAATGTTGGGGATAGCTGTGAATGTGTTTGGAACTTGCTTGGCAATAATGTAAGTTACTCAATATTAACTTTTGTATAAAAGCAGTACTAAAGATTTGGCACGGTATTGTCCGAGTTATGAGAATATGATTTACATCTAACATTACTACCAATGTTTGCTACAATACTGCTAGAAGACAATAAACGTTTTGCGCTAATGTTAGGCTACTGCAATTTTATACATGTCGCACCTTTTGAATTAGCAAACAGCATCGTGAATTTGTGGTGAAAACTGGTTAATATGTCTGTGTAAACAATCCTTGTTTTTCATTTCATGTAGGCTATGTCATGGTTGTGAATGAGACTTACAGGAATTGTTTGGGCTGTTCTTGATGAATGCGGAGAACTTGGCAAAAATGTCGGCACCAACATCAAATGACTCTTTGTAGCGGGGGCTAAGATGAGGATAGCTGATGGGATCAAAAAGAGAGAAATATTCATAGCCAGTCTTTACATACTCAAAAGATAGACATCCATTAACATTCAAACAACGCTGACATTTTAAAAATCGCTTAAGCTTGTCTATACATACAGTAATACATGCTATTCATTGTTTCGTTTGTTTGTTTTTTTAATATGTATTTTGTCATAGGTACACTATTCAACATTTTAGTCTGAAGGAGATTTTATTGCTTCTGACAGAAGTCTCTTATGCTCATCATTTGTCCATAAATACAGTAAAAATACAGCAAACTGCAGTAAAACAGTGATATTGTTTCTTTGATTACTAGAATGTTCTGAAGAACTTTTTAATGCATGTCTGCTGAATACAAGTTTTCCTTCAGTTCTGAATGTCTAATATCTTTGGAACCATAGAGATAAATGAAGTCAGCAAGTGCTATTCTGAAGTACTGAGTGGAAAGCCTTTGATGTGGATGATTTATTACAGCAATGTTACTACATCAAATATTGCTTAAGTGCAGCCATTTGATTAATTACAGAACAACATTAGAATAATATGTTTATGATACTTGTCAGAGTGAAGTATGTTCATGATATGGCATGCACAGTACCGGGGAGGGGCGAGGGTGGTCTCCAGGAACTCTTCAATCTTAATGAAGTCAGTCTTCAGTGTGCCATTGTACAGAAGGAAAGGAGGGTTGGTACCTGGAGCTAAGTCTTTTAGCTCTTCTGGCTTCCTAAACAACACAGGGTGGAGCAAAGCAGAGGGAGTGTAAACCACAGGGTGCGGACATGGTCAATATGAAGCCATTTATTGTGTAAATGGCTTCTTTGTGATTAAAGCTGCTTTAAAACAATATTAAACTTAGTTTAATCACTCAAAGCACACGGATATGGGAGTGTCCAGCTGGTAAACGGGTGAAAGCTGCCTTTGCTTTAAAAGATTTAGATGGGAACAGTGCAGTGGGAAAGTTCTCACTGCCTTGATCTTGTTTGTCGTACATGGAACTCCCCCAGTGTTATCAAATTCGGTGCTGGCCCACAGTTCCTCAGATTTCTCTGTTTGTCTACTAAATTCCTTTCCTTTAGATAGCCTTATCGTCATGTTTCAGGGATATGAAAGCTTAATTTGACACTCACTTCCTCATATCAACAGTGGTTACTGTAAACTTGACTCCTTTCAGCCAAAGGACCATGAAGAGTCTCTGACAGAAGGGACAGTTCCCCACATTCTCTCCATCGTGACCCGCCTTGAGACATAAAAAAGAGAAATCCACGGTCAGTATCACATATTCACAGACTAGATACTTATTTCCCCTTTAAATTCTTTTCATATGTTTTTTTTTCTGATTTAGATCACCCAAAGAATTAAGTCTGTTGTCAAACCTACTTTGTGGAATATAAAAAAAGATGTTAGTGTACAAGAAGAATGTATCAGTGTCAATAAAGCTAAAGTCAATGGGGTTCAGTGCTGTTTCATTGTTATTTTATATTCTGGAAATACATAAGGGGAATATTGTGAAATATTATTACAGTTACTATTATCACTTTTAGTCTTGTCTTCATTGTCACATGATCCTTCAGAAATCATTGTAATATGCTGATTTGGTGCCAATTTGGTTTGCTTTTTCTGCAACTGTATCCAGGTACGTTAAACTGTTTTGGGGGAAAAAATTATACAAATCAGAAGAAAAACAAAAAGTTATTGGCAGGTACTGTTCCATTCTGGATATTATCCGGACATTATAAGGTTATTTCCTATAACAGTAAAACAAAACACAATTCGTCATTCAAATGACTGGTAAAAAAAACCTGTGAAAAATCATTACTGATTTTTTTTAGGTTGTCGCATACAGAAAAAGCATTTGTCTTTACATAGTATTTCAGACTTCTGCTTTTTTAGAAGAAACTGTTTTCTTAAATAAAAGATAAATGACCCCCAGCAGTCTGTTATTAATGATGGATAGCTTTTATTTTTAACTAAATGTGTCCCTCCCTTTAAAAAGAATAGGACATAAATAGCCCATGTATTGTGTGTGTGGACAATTCAAGAGCTTGATCCAAATAGAGGAAAAGCAGGAATTGTCTAGAAGAGGGAGATAACAGATCTGCACAATGTTTCAAACATCACGAAAAAGCGAATTATAAATAACTTGGTGACCATCTACAAAACTTTGATGATCTTTAGGATCTCAAGGCCAGCGCTCATCCATATCCTACTCCTTTAGTTCATGAGCGTGGTAAGGGGATCTACACTGTAGGGAATGTAAGCATGTTACTGGGTGTGACGAAAAGGAGCCATGAGCTGTCAGTCTTTCTGCGTGTGAGTGTGCGTGTGTTTGTGTTGATAAGATGACCTCAGTTCTGTCCATATGTCTGATAAAGAGCAGCGTAAGAGAGAACTGTTATGTATCAACCATACTATCCAATTTGTAGCAGTACATATGTTAACAGAGTTGACTTAAACTCCCATGTCAACCTCTGACTCATGCTGCCCAAATAAAAACCTTCCCTAACGGAAAGAACAAGAATATATGTCAAAGAATACAGCTAGTTCAAAAAAGCAAAGTTTTTTATTTAGTTTATGAGTGTGAATTACTTTCCCCCCTTGTTAATCAGATATACATTACACTGATATCACAAGTAGACATTAAGAGGCGAAATGGACATAAACTTTGTTATTAACTAAACAATTTGATAAAAAGTTACTAGCCTATAATTCAGTTTAACATCATTATTCCAACAATAAGGATTACGTAATAATGGACCTAATCACAGTTGACACGTGCTCTGTTGACACGTCCCCACCTCAAAATTCATATTTAAATGATTGATTTTTAATTTCTTTATATTATTAATAATAATAATTATATTTATTATATAAATGACTATTTTCAAAATAAAAGTTTTTTAAATATCTATATTATAGATGTTATTTTACATTGTATGTAATATCATTTTACATGTAAAATATTAATATTTCATATAATTTGAATTTGAAATTTAAAAAAAAATTGTAATAACAGTATCTGACCAACTACAACTAAAGTTACACAACTGACCTTTATGAAGAGCTCAATTCGTGGTTCTTTATCTGAGTCTTGTCTGAGTGCCATTTTTTGTTTTCAGCAGGGAAACGTTAGTCCAGACCTCTATGAGAAGTATTCCACAAAATGCCAGAGAGTTGAAGATCTCCGAAAGATTGGTAAGCAGCTGTGATGTGTGAAAGTTAGTCAGACTTTTGCTATTTGCTGTCTCCCTCCGGCTACAGACTTTAAAAGTCAAGAGGGAGGGATGTTGGAGAGGATGGGCGTGACCCTAACTATATAACTCTGCTGCCAGAATGTGACACAGAGCTCAAAAATAGCTTTGCGTTTTATCCAAGGTGAATTTACACTCAGGAAAAACGTCACAGTGTTATCTCAGGTGTGAAGCAGGGGCCACATTTCATTCGACTATTAAGGCTCAACACAGACGTGTGTTTCTGCTTGAACGGACCTCCAACACTCCTCCCTCCCATAATGTTCAGTCACAATGTGCTTCTTTCAGCGGTGTAATGTACGGTCTGTTTAACATAAATCAGTTGATCCACTTTACTTTCACTTTACAGTACAGAAACTTTTAATTGCTTTCGTATGTCAGACCACGGACCAATGCCACTTCTCTTCTCTGATTCATACTATTCTTTCACAATATCTTCTCTGGAATTTTTCTAACTTCCAGTAAACCCCTGGCAAAACTTTCAGAAACAACCCATTTCACTTTTGAATTCAATTGAGACACAGGAGAATGCGTGGCCCGTGTCAACTAAAGTTTTTCTCTCAAAAATCAAAATGTAAGCTACATCCCTTAGGGAACATACATATATATATATATATATATAAAAATGCTGTTTTCTGTATGTTGATGGTAGAGTTAATATATAGTAAGTAAAATTTGTATTAAACATCAAGTCTGTTGCTAAGATACACACTGTTTTGTGTTTATGGACAAATGTGGGTGTGGGTCTGTGTTCACTCATTTTAAACAAATAAGTAGTACCCTTGCAGTCCTCTTACATCACAGACATGGTTTGAGTCAGAGGAAACAGTTCTGTCATCTTATGTATCCGCATTATAACAGTGCTAACATGGAAATGCTCTTAGAATGACTTGCGCCATAAAATTCATCTCTAATACCAACTGGCTAAACAATCATCTAAATTATAGTGACAGTGTCAGTCATAAAAACATTAAATTTTTCAAATGTTTTCAAAATCTTAAATCAATGGGAAAGAGTTTCATTTCCTCATTTGTCACACAGATGTTATATTAAGACTATGTGTTGCATCATTTTGGGGAATTCACGCTTGTTTGAAACAATATTATCATAAAAAGCAGTCAACTGGTTATTTTATATATAAAAACGAATTTTAAAGCAACATTCTTGTAATATATTTTAATATATTAAATTATGTTTTATTGTAAGAGCTAAGGCAGCTATTTGTATCTTAAATGTGAGGTTTCGGATATCATCTGCTTCCAGTAATTTTTAGGTGTACAAAATAGCTGGTTTTGCTCCTTTACATTGCTAGCTTGTGTTACTTATATTATTTTTAAGTATTATTGCAATTGTAAACACATTGGTTTGTAGTGTAAATAATTTTTGAATCTTCTAGTTATGTATCTAGTTAATGGAATCAAAACTTACCTCCTTGTTAAATACGATTATATAAGATAAATAAACAATATAGTGTACAACTAACCACCAGATTATTAATGAGGAAGCTTGTCAACCCGTGATCCATAGTAAATTATGTAATTTCTTTCATTTCAGGGTGAACATATAAATATTAAAAATATAAATATTTAAATATAAAGAGGCTGATATAATACTGTATATATATACAAAACAAGAGCCTGACATGGAAACTTGTAACAAATCCTGGAAATTAAATGAGCACAGGAAATGAGCCATGCCTCCTCCTGGAGCCAAGCGGAGACTATGAGTAAGAGACCAGAGCTGTGAGCTATTTAGTCCATGCTAGCTTTATATTCACTGGGGCACCACAAAGAATATACCACCAAACAAGAAATCACCATGGAGATGATGAGCCGTAAGGATGCAAGACTAAGCTTCTAATCAGATGTTACCTTCGCAATCACTAAACATGTCAAAGGTCAGCACCTAATTTTTCAGCATTTAATTCACAAACATTCCTATCAGGCACTAGACCAGAGTCATGTGTGGGAGTGGAATTTCTTTGACTCAGGGAGGGTGTTTGTATTAACAGATTGCGGAGAAAGCTACAAGACACAGCATATATAGAGAGTCCTTTGCATTTATTGTCTTCTGCTGAATAGGCAGCATATGCCAGCATAACATACCGTCTTTATGGCTGAGTGGCACAGCTTTTTGTATTTAGTTGCTATGGAGACAGAGTTGCTTTTTCTGGTGTTTCTGGAATACAGAAATGTGATGCACTCACTAATCACTGACCTCTCTTCTCCAGGCTGAAAGAGGAAGCACTTATCCTCAGATGATAGGCTATCTACAGGACATCCAGCAGCTGGGAACACACAGTTGGAAAATCCTTGCTTTATCTCCTGAAACAGGACCCCAAATGTTGATCATGAGATCCCACTGCTGTCCTGTACATCTACACAAGCAAAGGAAACGAAATACTCAAGCTCAGCAAAAAGTTTAGTTTTGAGTTGTTGTTTTGTTTTGTTTTTTGGAGAGAAATCTGATCTAAAATGTGATAAATATGCTAAAACACGAAACTAAAAGCTAAATCTACCCTCTTTAAAACAAGATCCACTCAAGAAACAAAAGTGTGTATTATTTTCAGGGAATATTTATACACTACCCTTTGTGAGTTTGGGTTGGTACTATTTTGTAATGTTTTTGAAAGACATCTTTTTTCCATGAAGGCAATTTTACTGATCATACTGTATTTTTGATTAAATAAATGCTATTTAATCGAAAACACAGTAATATTGTAAAATATTACAGTTTAAGATAACTGTTTCCCCTTATTAACACATTAATGTAATTTATTCCTCTGAGTTTTCAGCATTATTACTAATTTTATTTAAAAAGAAATCATTTGTACTGTCATTTTTGCTTAGAAATATAAATTTCTTTCATCTACATACACAAAATATGTCATTTTCTTCCCTAGCAGCAAATGTCTTTTTCTTTTTAATTTAAACTTTAGATTATATATAAAAAAAAACATATTTGCATATTATATATTATGTTTATTATAAATGTGTATTATTAAATACATTTTAAGACATGCAGTATTAAAACATTTAAGATCAATGTAAATGAAAGACATATATGTTATTGTCTTACACTAATGTTATTTTTGGGTTGATTTATATGGATCAGTACTAATCTGTGCTGTTCTTTTGACTGTAAACTAAACTTATCATCATCATCATCGGGGGGTTGCTTATTAAAAACAGGCACGTGAACTCTCACCTCAAAAGCCGTTTTAAAAAAGAAATGGAAAACAAGCATGAAAACTGTCTAATTAGTGCAATGATACAAATGTGTGCCGGTGTCAATGCTGTTGAATGAGCTCTTGTTCTCCTCTCAGCACAATGCCACCATTGACCCTTTTCTCCTAGTCAGAAGTCAGAGGGCAGTAAACAGCCTAACAACTTCTCCTAGTTAAAAATCACAGTGCTTCGTAATGTGCTTTGTGCACTATGTCTCCATGGAGCTCTTGTTGGTCCTGGTGTTTCCTCTCCATTGCCCTAGCTGTCAACACACGGCAAACCTCGTCAGCTCCAGATTTCTCTGGTGAGTATTTTTCTCTGATTTTGTGGCTGTGATAGAGGAAATTCAGCATGTTGTCTTGGAGCGAACCACTGAAAGGAAACTGTATTTTGTTACGCCGTCTTTGTCAGCAAACTGTAGTGTATCATTTTAATAGAGATGGGTGTTAGGGTCACAGAACTGTCCCATCCTCCTCCATTGTTTGAGGACGGTCCATATCGGAAAAGAAGGCAGTTTTCTACATTAACCCATTCTGAACCAAAGGCAAACATTTCATGTATCATTTGGGCTGAAGGAGTGCAAAATGGGTTTCAAAAGACATCAGATTCATCAAATATGGAGCCTGCTGCAGTGTTTATGTTACTAAAAGTCTGCTTTAAGTGTCCCTGACAAATGTTGGCTTCGTAATTCAGTTGTCCTCCTGTATGGTGGCTTCAAGTAATAATCAGCCAAGAATAGCTCATTGTGTTTATCTGTGAGTGTGTCTGTGCCTGGCACTGCATAACAGTGAGCTCTACAATGGCCTAATCCCAGAGAGAGAGGGGTACAGGCTAAACATTACAATTGCCATTGATCTATCTCCTTCTCACTGAATGCTTGTGGATATGGTCCAGTGAAGGATAAGAGCCATGCATGTTTAGAACATAACAGTCTAGAAACCTAGATGCATGGAAATTGAAGGATAAAACAAGAGATAAATGCTTCTAGAGAAGGACATTTTCTGCAGTGTTTGCCCTCATTTATGTTTACTACTTTTATTCTCCAAAATGTATATCCCAAGTTTGCAGCACAGTGAACAGGAAGACCTCCTTCAAATCCTGTTGGGGTCATTTCCTTTGACTACATGGCTGTCTTTGACCCCTGCCTCTCTATTTCAATGCGATTTTCTGATAATTTTAGTGGAGGATTTGAAAGATGAAGAATTCCAAATAACAGGAATCCTGTCAGTAGTACTTAACTTGAGATTTAAACAAGTAGATAAAATGTATTTTGTGTTTATAGATTATAGATTTTTTTGACCAATCCTCAAAACAAATAATTAATAAAATAATGCATAATCCATTAAATATTTTCATTTAATTATTTTATTTTATTTACCATTTTCTCCTCCCAAATTGCATAAGTTATGATTTTTTTTATTATTATTAACTGCAAAACAAATGTTTTGTTAAATAATTTGTATTCATTAATTTAAATAATTAAATAATATGAATTAAGTCAGAGGGGTCATAGGAAAACAATCACTTCTGTCACAGTTGAGAGCAAAGCAATTGCTAGGAAAATACCAAAAATATTACTGATAATATTAATAATAATTAAACAATTAAAAAATACAGAATAAGAAAACAACAAATATTCAATTAAATTAAACAGTTCAAGGCATCCAGTAATATCCATGGTCTTTTTGGTCCGTGTAATGCAAGCGATTTTTTTCTTTTTCTTTCGTTTTTCCAGTTTTCCTCTCCTGGGTTTCAACCAAGTTGGAAATCTCTGTTATTGCATAACTGCATTTGTAAGATTGAAACAGCAGTTGTGGTAGAAACCTGAGAAGAGTTGTGGTCTACAATGCTGTTTTGTAAATGCATTCACAATGCCTTATTTGTACGCTGAGCAGAGAGAGGCCTTTATCTCTGCAGTAGTGACGTTCATCTAATGTCAGCATATATTTTCCTCTTAGATTACCTCCACAGGATCCTGAAGAACCACACTGCCCATGCGTGTGATGGAGAGACGCTGTCCATCAGATGCCCCACCAGAACATCTGTGGCTGTTCTCTCAGCATTTTATGGACGTCGTATTCAGAGTCCATATCTCTGCCCACATGCAAACCCAAACATAACAGAGGAAAACACAGACTGTACATCAACCACAGCTATTCAGGTATCTTTGGATTTACTCATGCTTTAATTCCAGAGACAAAAAAATCTTCAGAAGTCATAATAATTAATGAATTTCAATCAGATTGTGTTTGTTTAATGTCTAGAAAGTGATGTCTGAGTGCCAGGATCGACGGGAGTGTCAGATTCCTGTGGTGAGTCCTGTGTTTGGTCAAGATCCCTGCCCTGAAACCAGCAAATACATCATTGTCTCCTACAAGTGCAAGCCTGGTGAGACAACTATATTTGTGCTTCAGCAATATTTTGTAACCAAACAGGACAACGACATTTACATGCACCCAAATAATCATATCGTTGACTCTCACCTCAGACAACTAAGCTTGCAATAGTCCAAAATACTCTGATCAAAAGGAACAGAAATATCAAATATATGATACAGCAAATACGTTTTGTTTTTTTTCTCCACAGAGCATCATCGTTCGAGAACAGTGTGCGAGAATGAGCGACTGAAGTTGGCCTGTAAGAATGACACGGTTTTGGCCATCTATTCAGCCACGTTTGGACACCAGGAGCATGACAGTATTGAGTGCCCTCAAGAGCATAAAACAAAACCAGACATAGGTCTCAGATTAAAATAACACACTCCTCCCATCTAGTGGAAAGGTTTTGCTACAACAGCAATGATGTGTTCAAACATTAGTTCAGATAATGAGACTATGCTTGTTTCCTGTTAGAGTGCTTGTCTCCATCAGCCTTGAGGAGGGTGTCAAGGAAGTGTCATGGCAGGACGAACTGCTCTGTACTGGCTGATGCTCAGGGATTTGGTGACCCTTGCTTTCCTGGAACTAAAAAGCACTTGCGAGTCTCCTTCACCTGTGGTGAGTTTTATAAGGTTTAGAGAAACTACAATCTACTACCTTATTCATTAATGCTGAAACAATTCTAAAAATGTTTACGCTATTGTTGTGCATTTAGTACCACGTTATCTACTGGAAGATGTTGGACGTGGAAACATAGATCCTTTCTTGCTATCTGATTATACACATGGTAAGAAAAATACTTTTTTAGTGCAAATTCTCTTCATTGCTAATTTAATTTTAATAAGCTAGTTTGTGTTATAAAGATGTCTTTAACCTAATAACTGCGACTAGACTAGCATTATATATAAAAAATGCAGGCAAGTTGTACAGTTGTGGTCAAAAGTTTACAATCAACTTGGAGAAGATTCAAGGCATTAAGATATTATTTGTATTAAATAAAAATGCATTTTATTATCCTTATTATCTTGTGTTTTAACATTTTGCACAATTTTGACCACAACTGCACATGACTGTATATATTTGAGCTGTATATAACTGCCAGTTGATGGTCTTGCTGACTGCTGGATCCAATCCCATCTTCCCCCTTCACAGGAGGGTGGTATACTGGTCCCGGTGTGTCCAGACCACAAAACATTTTCACCAACTCTCTGGAAATCTTTTCCCAAATCCAGGGTATGTCGGTCCAGGGTATGATGTGTGGTCTGATCCCAAAATGTTCAAATGATTAGATGCAATTTTTACTTACTATTATCCATCTTTCTTTTTTATTCAATTTTAAAATTTACAAATGAATCTTGTTATACGCAGCATAGATGTATCAATAAGATTCATGCATATAAACCATATAAGTGCCAAATCCTTAAAAGAACAAATGAGAATATGGATGATAGTTCATAGTTTGCTTACATCAGCAGTCAGCAATGGCCTTATCATATGTGACCCTGGACTTCATAGGTAGCAAAAGCCAAAAATACATTGTATGGGTTAAAATGATTGATTTTTTTTTTGTTGTATGCCAAAAAAAAAAGGATATCAAGTAAATTTCCTACCATGAATATAGCAAAACATGATTTCTGATTAGTAATATGCATTCCTAAGAACTTCATTGGACAACTTCAAAGGCAATTTTCTCAACATTTAGATTTTTTTAAATAGTTGTATCTAGACCAAATACTGTCCTATTCTAACAACCATACATCATTGGAAAGCTATTTATTTAGCTTTCAGATGATCCATAAATCACAATTTTTTGAAAAATTTGACCAGGCAGGGTCACATAAACTAAATGAGAAAGTATCTTACTCCTTGATTTATCCTCTTGTTGATTACATTATCAAATTTTATTTACATCATTTTGGCCTCTCTTTTCCATCTCTCCAAGGTCTTCCGGAGACAGTGGCCTTATACTTCGTCTCTGGTATCTGTGCTGGTCTGTTCTTCTTGCTGTGTTTGTTCGGTCTCAAATCCACCCTGATTAGAGATCTAAAAGACCTTGCCTCTGAGCTAGGAGATGAGCTCAAGTCCTCTCACAGGACACACGGAGGACTAATAGATGACTTTGATGATGATGATGACGCCTCCTTGCGGTCTTCTTTTCGCCACCTTGCACGCCCTTACCGCACACCAGACGTGTTCAACCAGGAGATGATAATGACAGTGGTGATGGAGGAGAGGAAGGACGAGGACAAACCTGAGATGCCCAATGGAGACATCTGGCCTCATATCAACTCCAGCCCTTACGCCATGCACAAAATAAAAACCTCATCTGCTTAATCTGGATGTTTTCTGCATATCTGACTGTCTTCCCTATTAAAAGGAACACTAATATATGCTTTAACATAAGCGAAGTCCAAGATTAGATTTTCTTAAATGTGTGATGCGAATTGTGACATTGATCAAGGTCACCTGCTTATGTTTCCTGAATAGACTGTATTTATGTTTGCATGTTCATAATCGAACATTTTTGTTTTGTTTTTAAATGAATGTGAAAAGTCTGTGATCTGTTTTCTTTAGAGTGCACATTACAAATAAAATAATAGTGAGCTTACATCAAACACAGCCATCCAGGTTTAATCCTGGCTTTAATACATCTAAAAACGTAATCTTTTCTGGGTGTTAGGCTACTGAAATAATAAAGGACAACATTCATTTTGACATTTGAGATTTGGAAACAACTTTCTGCCTAATTAATTTTAGGGCGTTTACTCTACAAAGTTAATATTTGAAAAGTGCCTTAACGCAATGTGTTTACACAAAAAATTTGGGCACGTATGACGTCCCTGAGCACACCCAGTGATGTCGTTGCGTCCGGGACAGTGCGGTGATGATGACCCGGGAACCCATCTTTGCCCGGTTATGCCAAGCAACGTAAACTTGTAAATAAACTCGAGATGCCATTTCCCTATTAAAACGACAACACAACTGCCATCAACCGTGATCCCCGTTTAACTGTTTGTGTGTTAAAAGTCGATGTTCACATATTCGATGGGTGTCGTTTTCTCCGGAGCTCAAAGACTCCGCACCGGCTCACGAGCTCGCACTCTTGCGTCACTTGTGCGTCACTTCTTTTGGAGGAGCAAGCGTACATTTCTTGTTTTTTCTCCACCCGTTTTTCTGCAATACCCGTTTTTTAAACAACATTCTTCCCGAGCTAGCGATCAATCGTCTCTCAATCACCCCGGAAGAAAGGCCAGCAGCAGGACCCGGGCAGTGAGGGGTGGAGCCTGACATGAGAAAACAGTCGCGCTGAGTTTAGCCTGTTAGCTAAGCCTCCTGACGGGTTTAATTCAACACATTTAACAACTTTCGTGATGGAGTCTCTATTCGGGATATCCGATAGCCAGTGTTTGGCCGTATCCTTTATTTCACAGCTCGGTTGTTTACTTTATTTTGTACGGAGCGGTGTCTGTATCTTTAAAGTCATTTAGCTGTTAGCATAGCTGCAATGGTATAAATAACTAAGATGTATTTTTGTCTTGCCACTGTATTAAAAAGGCTACACCGAATACAAATGTTGTCATTTCGGTTTGCTGCTTTATCTCTGCTGTCAGGCAGAAGTTACGCAAGTGTCTCGTGGTAACGTTAAGCGTTTTTATCTAAACATAGATTTCTTATTTCTATAACTTCAACATCATTGTCGTGGCATTTGATATGATGTGTTTGTAAGGCGTGACATTATAGATGCTACAGGGGCAGTTTATTATTTGAATAGCGCTTTAAGTTATTTTCACATAGCTTGAAGTATGATAGGGATTGTTTTAAGACTTACCCAAGTTAATGAACTTACATAAAATCAACAAGTTAAAATCAAGGAGCATGAGGCGTCACACTTTCCACCCTTTTCCCTTTTCCTTTGCCTCCAGTTATCTAATTGAATCCTTGACAGTGATTTTTTTCAGACTGTTAGAGGACATGAACTCAGAAATGGACAAAAAGAACCAAGACTCCTCTCCCTCTTACAGTGTTCTGGACAGTTCAGGTAAGTAAACACGTCTTAGCTGTTAGAAACAATGTGAAAAACGTGGTTAGTTGCAAAAGGTAATTTTAAAGCTGGGAAACATGAGCATCAGAGCAGCTGTTCAGTCTCTGTGAGTCTGAACCGCTCATTCTGTCAGGTGGTTCTTTGCTACTGCCTGTCTGTTATAACATGATGATTGTGTTGTCGTTTTTGGCCTTTTTGACATGATTACTAACCAAACCTACCAACACAGTCCGTCTAATTGCAAACTATCTAATTAGCATTTCTATCTTGAGAATGCAGCTGGCTTTTAACAGCCTGGGGATGGGTTTACAGAGAATTTCAAACAGAAAGGGCATAGTTGGCACACCACAGCTCCAAAAGTATCAAAATATTTATTTACGTTCTTACCACAAATGACGTTTTGAGTCTAAAAGCTCTTCACCAGACATGTTCGGCTTGACCGTCACCTGTGGTGAGAACGCTAATAGATATTTTTCTACTTTTGGAGCTGTGGTGTGCCAACTTTGCCCTTTCTGTTAGTAATTCTTAATTAGCAGCCCCAAAACTTAAGCAATTCTCAAACGTCATCAATATCTTGAGTATATTTATGGCAGTATATTTTGTTATATTTGCATTAAAAATATTAACATGACTGCAAGGGTGTTTCTAATACACTATTTGAGGAAATGACTGTAAGTTTCTCCAATAATCAAATTCTTTCTCTTTTCCTCTTTTGCAAAGTCATGGAAACACTGTCATGTATTTTTGTTTTCTGTTGCTTTTGAAGCTATTGTTAATGCAAAAATCATATTTGTTGTAGTCTGTTATTCACTAATGGTTTAACCAACTGTGACAACTTCTGCTTCTGAGAACCCCAGAAATGTGATTGTGAAGGAGATGTGAATTATATATTGCCCTAACCGCTGGTTGCTATAGATGCGAGAAGACTCTGTGAAAGATTGTGCAATAAGGCAGTGTGGCTTTCGTTGTGTGTATTGTATGCCAGCATGCTGCCCATTATCCTGCATTCCACCTCGATGTCCTAGAGCCTAATAAGCCTCACATGAGCACACAAAATGTTTAACTGCATTAAAACTGTACACACTCGGCTTTACTCAAAGCTCAAGAACCGACTGGGCAAAAGAGGTCACACGTTATTTGCTGAATCCATGTACAATAACAATACATGTAAAAGTATGCATTGAAATCTTTAATGCAGATTTTTTTTCTGCAGGTAATTATGCATACCTAATTCAGCTTATCAGCTCATTATTAAAAACTTTATGACCTCAAATGTATGTGTCTGATAAAAAACGCATCGAAAACATGCAATGTTGGGTTCTCCAGGACTAGAGTTACGGTCCAGAGTTAGAGCAACAAATGAAGTCTTTAAAGTGATAGTTTACCTAAAAATTAACATTTTTGCCATTTATTCACATGTAAACATTGATCGTCACATGCAAGAAACCTCATGGGATATTGAGGAAATTCATGCATGCTTGAAATTCCTCAATTACTTCTTTTGAAATCTTAGAAAACAATTGTCTAGAAGAGCTATATTTAGCCACTCAGTTCATATGGATTACATTTATTATCACTTTATGAACTTTTTGAAGTAGAGGGCCAGAAATCTCTCATGTTTTGGGTTTTTCCGCAGGTTTGTGTTTTATAGATAAACAAACGTCTTATAGATTTGCAGCGACTTCGATTGAATAGACAAAATTGTAATTTTTTGTAAGATCCTCTTTGTGTAGATCATTAATCGTGCAACCAGCTAATAAAATGTAAATTATGTTTCATTTTGCCTGATAGACCTTTGAGGTGGGTGGGGAGTGCTTGAACTACGTAACATTTGAGCTGTGTTGTGAATGAACCCTTAATGTGGCAGCGGGCCAGGTCTGACAGATTAACCTTAGAGAATAAGGAAATATATTGGCATGAGCAGAATATAACCTTTAACGCTATACTGGGCTATTATTTGTATTGATTGAATGTGAGATTGCTTAGTAAGTCTAGGCCAAATTTCCCTTGTTCATGAGTGCTGCGTTTCCTGGCAACAGCATCCATTACAGCAATTATCGTCTTCTGAGACCGAATGAGAGGGGCTCACTGGCAGCACAGAGGGGTTCTAGTCTTGCCTCCATGCCTTTGCATGGCACACTCAAGCAGTGAAATCTGAAGGTTGCTCCAATAATCCACTGTAATTGAATTTCCCATGGAGCGAAATGGAGGTATGACCAAGTTGAGAGGAATCTGATGCCCTGGAGTTGCCACTGTTATTGTCAGAGAGTGAAATATGGTCTGCAATTAGCCCTCCAATATGCTTCTGCGTTTCCTTAAGCTTCCCTCCACCCTCTACATTCAGAAGCTACATTTTTGGTGAGATAATGTTATGCTGGACCATAGTGGAAATATGAGAGATGCAATACTTTTCAAAAGTTTGAGGTCTGTAAGAAGTGTGCTTACCAAGGCTGCATTTATTTGATTTCAAATACAGTAAAAATAGCAAACTTGCGAAACTATTAAGATACATTTTTTGTAGTACATTTTAAAATCGAGTCTTGTGACGTATCTGCAGCCATTACTCCACTCTTCAGTGTCACATTATCCTTCAGAGACAATTCTAATATGCTAATTTGATTGCTAATATGATTTTCTCAAGAAACATTACTTATCATATATATATATATATATATATATATATATATATATATATAATTTTTTTTGTAAACTTACAAAAAAAACTAAATATATAAACTGACTTTATGAATTGATAAAGGCAGTCTTTTGAGAAACGTTATGTGTTCTTATACAACACTTCATGAATGAATCTCTTGTTGCAAGGTTGGATATTTTAGCAAACCCTGAAGCAATTGTATCAAGCCCAGTGGCCCAGCTGTCCATCCCCATCAATAACAATTTTCAGATAGTCCGAGGTAAGCTTCTAATGACTATTTATAGTTTACAGAAATATTTTGTAACTGTTTGAATGCGTTTGCCATTACTATAATATTTTTCTGCATGTAAAAACTTTGCCTGCCTTGCCTGTGGTGTCTATCACTGAGGCTTAGATAAAAAGCCCTGTCTTGAATGATGAAATCTCTCTCTTCTGAGCAAATATTTGACAATCATTTGTCACCATAGAGGGTAGATTGTTTTTTATTTCCTGGTACAGTCTCTAACTTTCTTTAATTTTCTATTTTAGAGGCTGAAGAAGCGCTTCTTATTGACTTCTCGATTAACTGTAAGTTTTAATTAGCCTTTTGTTTAAAAAAAAATAATAATTCCATACATAATATATAGATTTGTTTTCCATATCTATATTACTAAATGTCTTATTCAGTTGTCTGCTGTGTGTTGGGACAGTTACCTCAGCATAGAATACAAATCAAGTGTATTTACAAAATTGTTACAGTACGTAAATCTATAGTTGAATCGTATAGGAGCTTATTGTAGCAGCATTCAGATTAAGCAGTCTATTGCTACTCTTATCCAATTAATTTTATTTTTGTAAATTATAATATGAAATGATAGGAGCTTATATGCACTATTTTTTAATGTGATTTGTATACTTGGGCAGGTTTTTAATGCATATGGTTTTTAATGAATAATTAATGATTAACTTAACCAAAGTGCTTTTGCTAAAGAATAAAATGCATAGCTGTGATGTTTGGATGTGAATCTGTGACAAAATGTTCTTCAACAGCGACGATACGGTTTCGTCTTCAAGGCGAACGAACACCAGAGCTTCTGCTTGAGCTGCAGGATGATGTTCACACTCAGTCCTTCTTGCGGCATGTGAAGGAGGCCAAACAGCAAGGTGATACCCCTGCACAAGATGCAGCCACAAACATCAAGCCACATTTCTTATTTATTAACTACTCTAATCATTTATTTACCATGTTAACCAACACCCAGATTTATAGGTTTGTCGTAATGAATGCTTCCTGGAAGAATTTGACCTTAGTGCTAAAGTTTGACACATAACTCCTTAGGGTTGGTTTACATTGTTACGACCACAATTCAGTCAAAGGTTAGGCTGCACGATGTTTCTGATTTGTTACCTCACTAATTGAAAATCAGCTCAGGTTAAATTTGTCTTTCAAACTCTCTTACCTCAGAGGCTTCAGTTCTTGACATCATTCATTAAAATTTAATAGAGTGCTAAAGTCTACGTAAGGTTTGCGTACACTACTCAACTTTAAAAATGAACAGATATTGAAGCTCTAGGCATCATACGATTGCTGATTTTGTAAATGGTAACATTATAAAACCTCACCCAGGCATCACACACACTACCAGACTTTAAAGTTGCACCAAAAACAAAACTTGTTTTAAGTTATCTGGTTAACTACATATTAATGAATAGGATTGTGTATTCTTTGTTTTCTGACTTTTGCCCATGAATCTCTGACTGCTCAAAATCAGCAGACTGACTTATTAGGACAAAAATTGTGTAGGGTATTCCTGCCTTTACAAGACATTGTCAGTAATATTTCAAAACCATGAACTACTGATGGTAAGATAACCCAAAATCATCATGCTAAAAAAATTGAAATTGAAAAAGAGTTGAATCAGAATTGAAATCGGAGATTTTTAAATGTGTTTTATAAGGAGAATTTAAAAAAAGAGAGATCATGTCCAGATTAGTAGTAGAGCAGGCTGTACTGAAATTATGACAAAGATAAGCATTCAATGCTGAAAACATTTTAAAAACTGTTCACTAATTCATTAATATGTTAAACATCACTGTTAAATGGTCCAACTTTAGCTGAAAAGAGGAGTTCACTGCCCAGAAAGATGGAGCCTGTTGTACCTGTTCCAGTAAAAGACTGCGTTCCAGTCCCACCTCAAAGAGGAACATCCAAATCCACATCAAACAACATCAACCATAGCACTTTAGTAAAGCCCTCAAAAGCAGGTATGGAAAAAATGGCACACATGATACACCAGAGTCGGTACTTGTTAGTGAGCCCTAGTCACTTATAGTCCTGCTGTTCTGTTCCTCTCTGTTTATGGACCCTGTCTTCACAATGGCCTCAGACTTTGGCTTTGAAGAGAAGAAAAACCAGCAAAACCGTATAGTTGCACAAAGAGAGCCACCTCCTCCACCACTGCCCACTCATCCCCATCGGAAGGGCACATATACACCATCCACTAACCACACAGCAGGCCCAACTACCAAAGAAAGGCCACCATCTGCACAAAGCTCCACACCTGTCAGAAATGAGTGAGTACTTCTGGTCTTAAATACAGAATCCTATGGATTTTCAGCTATGTTTAACTCTGTTTGTCACTACAGATTTCAGTCTGTAGACCGCTCCAATTCATGGTCTGACAGCCCATCCAACCACACCATGAGACAGGCTATGATGAGCACCCATGCAGGGTCAAGGGAAGGCCTGCTCAAGTATCGCCTCAGCAAGAAGGAGAAAGAATACGTAGACATTAAGAACTTTAGGTAAACCACATAACATGCCTGAAAACGTGTCGTTAATTTAGCTTGGACTGATTTCTGTTAATTGATGGAGTCACTGTTTTACAGGTTCTTTATTGGTACATGGAACGTGAATGGTCAGTCTCCTGACAGCAGTCTTGAGCCCTGGTTGTGCAGTGACCCAGACCCTCCAGATGTGTACGCACTGGGGTGAGAGGCAGAACATGTAGTTGTTGTTTTTTTAAAGCATGCAAATGGGTCAATGTTTGGAAAACACTCATTATACTTGCAGTTATTCTTTAAATATTTCACCCTTAATAAATTGTTGCACATTATTTATTGTCCATTTGTAGATTTGAGTATGTTCATATTTATTTGTTCTGTTTTATGGCAGATTTCAGGAGCTGGACCTGAGCACAGAGGCTTTTTTCTATATGGACTCATCCAAAGAACAGTTATGGGTTGATGCAGTAGAGAGAAGCCTCCATCCTAAAGCCAAATACATGCAGGTGAGTGAACAACTGCAGATTTTTAAACATTTAAAATAAAAAACAGTCCTATGGCATCCTGTGGTCAACTAAAGGAAGTATGTCATGCTCTTTTTATTTTCGTGTGAACCTTTAATGAGGCTCTGTATCCTTTCTTCAGATCCGTATCATTCGCCTAGTGGGAATGATGTTGGTGGTGTATGTCAACAAGGAGCACAAACATCACATTCAAGAGGTGGCTTCTGAATCTGTTGGAACTGGCCTCATGAATAAAATGGTATGTTTGATTTAATAACAATAGGAAGTGGTTTATAAAAACAGGAAGCACTTCTAGCCTTCTATCGCTTGGCATATAATGTGTACCTTTTTTATTATATTTGCTTATGGTGTAATCTTAGAATGGTATTGATTACAGAAATGACCACAAAATAATGATACATCCCTTCTTTCAGTAGATCGGTGTCAGTGACCTGACAAGATTAACCCACTTTTATAACTCCATTATTATAGGGGAATAAAGGAGGAGTGGCTGTGCGCTTTGTGTTCCATAATACCAGCTTCTGCTTCGTAAACACTCACTTGGCAGCTCATGTGGATGACTATGAACGGCGGAACCAGGACTATAAAGACATATGTGCTCGAATGAGTTTCCACCTGCTGGATTGCCCACCTCTCAATATAGTCAAACATGAGTGAGTATCATCGACAACTTTTTATCCAGTGTAGCCATTTTGGAAGCTGATTTCCTAGGGTTAATATTTAAATTGTTTAATGGTTATGATTTCCTCTCAAAGTGTGGTGATTTGGCTTGGAGATCTCAACTACAGGCTGTGTTTGCCTGATGCTGCGGAGGTCAAAAGACTAATTGTCGAAAAAGAGCTACGAAGGCTTCAAGAGTATGATCAGGTGACTTTCCGTCAAGCTAGTTTCTTATGTTTCAGAATCTTAATATTAGTTCATAATTTTTTTTTTGTGCGAGTTTATCAGTGGTTTCCTTTACTCGCGCACTACACTGTATTATCGTTTGTTGCTTCCTCTTTTCCTTTTTTTTCACTAGTAGGCAAAAATAGACTGACTTCCATTTTTCTTATAAAAGCACACTTAATAGCATCTTTTATTCCACTTTGCCAGCTGAACATTCAGAGAAAGACTAAACGTGCCTTCACTGATTTCATGGAAGGGGAGATTAATTTCATCCCTACTTACAAATACGATGCTAAATCTGACCGATGGGACTCGAGGTAAAGTTTCTTGGAGAGTAGGACCTCTTCTTTTATACATAATTGTTTGATGATCCTACAATGAAAAAAATTAGGTTGACATGTCATGATTTGATTTTTTTCATTGACAGTGGGAAGTGTCGAATCCCTGCCTGGTGTGACCGTATCCTCTGGAGGGGGAGCAGCGTGAAGCAGCTTCACTACCGCAGTCACATGGAGCTGAAGACCAGTGACCACAAACCTGTCAGCTCTCTCTTCAGTGTCGGGGTGAGGTTTACTTCTTTCACCATGCTCCAATAAAGGATATAAGAACATGAGATTGATTTTCTGTGTGCTGCAGGTGAAGATGGTGATTGAACACCGCTACAAAAAGGTGTTTGAAGAGATTGTGCGGGACATGGACAGGATGGAAAATGACTTTCTGCCCTCTTTGTCCCTAACACGACGAGAGGTGAGTAATGACAGAGATACAGACTACGGAGTGTATCCTCTGACAAATTCTCTGGCCTGCCTCCAGTCTTTCTGAGATCCCACTATATATATATCAGAAGAGGATCGATAATGTTTGCACAGTCGTAGTATTTTTCTGGACTGTAAGTGAATTATGGCCTGATCATCTGATAATTGCTTTTACGTTAAATTCAGATTTAAATTTTAGATTGCACTGGTGTCTTTAAAATAAAAGAAAGAAGAAAAGACAGTAAAAAATAAATTGATCAGCATCACCCTGAATCAGTGCACACAAAGGATATTTGCTAAACATATTTTAACATTGATCATAATAAATATTGGTGTCATATCAGCGTATTTAGTGATTTCTAAAAATGTTTGAATTGTATGTTCTTATTGCTGTACCTGTGCTTTATCTCATAGTTCATTTTTGAGAATGTGAAGTTTCGCCAGCTTCAGCGCCAGAGTTTTCTCATCACGAATGACGGACAGGTCCCTTGCACATTTGCCTTCATTCCCAAACTCAATGATTCTCAATACTGTAAGCCCTGGCTACGTGCTGAGCCCAGCGAAGGTGTCCTAGAACCTAGTGAGTATCTTATATGGCATCAAATAAAAATTTATGTTGGGATTGGCAAGTACAGAGTACTGGTTCATTTATTCATTTACGTCCTTGATCTGATTTCATGGCCCAAATTTTATTGTTTTTGCCAAAATGAAAACATAAGAGAATCAATTAATTGCCTTTTTCTTAAAAGATAGCAAAGTGTCATGTTAGCTGCCCAAATATAGTTAGAAAAAATATCCATAATGTGTAATTAAAAATTATTATTTTTTGATCCATGTGCAGACTGAGCATCCTCTACATCAGAGGTTCTTAACCCTGATCCTGGGGGGCCCACTGTCCTGCTGCAACCTTGATCAAAGTAGTTGTAGCTTACTAGTTATCCTGAACAGCTTACTTCGCTGCTTTAGCTGCGTTTGATTAGGGTTGGAGCCAAAATTTGGACCAGGGTAAAAAAAACCTGCTTTACATTGTCTGCGTGTTACTAATTCTTGCAGATGAGACCATAGACATCTTCCTGGAGGTGTATGTCAGTAAAGACTCTGTAACACTGCTAAACTCTGGGGAGGATAAAATCGAGGATATCCTTGTGCTTCATCTGGACCGAGGGAAAGACTACTTCATCACTGTCGCGGGAAACTACCTGCCAAGCTGTTTCGGCACCTCTTTAGAGACACTGTGCCGTATGAAGAAGCCCATCCGTGAGATCCCCATCACCAAACTCATCGATCTGGTGAGGCATAGGCCGCAGCTTCAGCTGGTTAGATGGATTATAACTATAGGATGGCACTGCAAAAGCGCTGTTTGTCTTCTTCCTTTCTCTTTCATGACAGACATGGCTAGGAATTTAGATTTCAGGTTTGACTTGATTCTAATTTAAGGCTAGATTGAGGAATAAATGTTATGCTATGCAGATTTTTCAGTAGCTATAGGTCATCATGCAAACCACCATGACGGTTTCAATCAGTGCTTTAGTTTTTCATTTAGAGAGTAGTCAGTCGTCTTTAGTTATTTGCTGTTTCTATCTCTCTGCTGTTCAGTGATCACCTTTGAATACTGGCTTTGTGTTCTCACTGATTACACAATGTTTCTCTATTGTCTCTCATCTCTCCTCCCTTCTTTTACTCTTTTCGTCTCTGACTACTTCTTTCTGACCAATCATTCTGGGTCTGCATGACTCTCAGGGAGAGGATAGCTGCATGGAAAAGGTAAAGTCCCTCTTCATCTGCAGAAAAGACTACACTATAGGACAGCTGCGATTATTATGGCCTACATGTGTGATTGAGGGTGACTTTGTCCTGTTTTTAAATGTTTTTCCCAGCGTCTCAATGTGCTTTGCCCATTCTTACCGGTCAGCTTGCTGCAATCACTCTGCTGGTTCAGGCTAATGAAAGTCACTGAGGCTTGAATCTCTTTGCTAGAATTCTGCCCCTCCTTTTCCCCCACCCTGCTCACTACTCATCAGCCACCAATATTAGATTAGTAGAGAGAGAAAGCAGCTCACAGCATGATGAAACCAGCCTCACAAACAGTGTTTGTAATTTGGAGTCGACTGTTCTTTAAGAGTTGTTTTTGCCTCTGTGGCTCAGCATGAGTTGTGTTCCTACTAATTGCATGAGTCTGCTTATATTGTTTAATGGTCTTGGGGCTGTAACTGTTCTCCATGTAACATGTTTCAGTGTGCGAATAAGAGAGAGAGGAATGTAATTTGTCACCCTATTTCAAATATCAGATGGATGAATTTGTTATGGTTGTTATATACATTTAAAGTTGAAACATTCTCCAAGTTGTGTTGGAACCATCTTAAAGTCTGTATTTTTAAAAGCACTTTCCACAAAAGGGTGCAAATTCAAAAACATTGCATTATAAATATTACATTATAAAAAAAGTTTTTAACTTTAATTATAATGACATAACAGAAGTGTGTGTGTGTGTGTGTGTATATATATGTGAAAGAAAAATAATGGAACTCCAAAATGTGCTGTATTAATGGAAAGTGCTACAATGTATAGATTGTGAAAATTTCTTAATTTCACAGGAGAAAGCCCGGATGAATTTCTTGTTGGACAGTGCAGGAACAGAGGATAAACCTCTAAAGATTCCCAAAGAGGTCTGGCTGCTTGTTAATCACCTCTACACCAAGGCCTGCCAGCAGGTAAACAGAATAAAGCGTGAATTCACCAATGATTAACCTAACATCTAATGAGCTTGTTTTTGTTTTTTGTTTTTTTTAAATACACAGGAGGACCTTTTCCAGACGCCTGGCCTGCAAGATGAGTTACAGAGTATTATTGACTGCTTGGACACAAGCATTCCTGAATATATCCGTATCCTTTCCCACCAAAAGATTTATAAATATGTTTATATATGGAAAGGTATTTCCCAGAAGATGGATTACTATTTGGTACAAACCTCTTTAAAGCATAGAAATGCTAATGTGTGTCACTTCAGTGAATGTGACCTAATGGCTCCCTTTAAAACTGCTCTGACTGCCTGGACTCTCCCACACAATTCATCCCTGTGCTGCTGAGAGGCTGAGAATGTTTCCTCTGTCCTGCTGTAATGGTGCTGGAGACATCCCTGGAGACGCTGTGTGCTTTCTTTTCTCTGCCTGTCTTTTACTTTTTTTTCACTGCCATATTTTCTCTTCCTGATGCTAAAATGTGCATTCTCACTGTTCACACTGTGGTTCTCCTTGACTGTTGTTTAGCTGGCTCTAATCACTCAGTTGCTGAAGCACTATTGATCTTCTTGGAGGCTCTTCCTGAGCCTGTGCTGTGTTATGAACTCTATCAGCGCTGTCTGGAATGCTCTCATGACAGCCGCCTGTGCAAACAGGTAAACATAAATGCGTGGCATTAAGTATATTGGTAGCTTTAAGGCTATGCATTTAATATGCTATTTGGGATAGGGTGACAATATATGTATTTTCTTGTTTCAGTTCTTTCACAAACAATCTGAATTATTCTGCATTCAATGTGTTTTAATTCTGATTAATTTGGGGGTGTTTCATTGTCTAGTTTGCTTAGATGAAAAAAATAGTCTTTCAGTTATTGATGTAGCTTATACAGAATTAACAACAAAAAAGTACATTTTAAAGACCTTTTTATACATAATATATATATATATATATATATATATATATATATATATGAGAAACTGTTAATATAACTGTTTGTAAAATTATCATACTATTATAAATGTAACAAATGTTGCTAAACAGAAGTACATGCCGTTTTTTTCATCATAGTTTATACATTTATTTTAAGTATTTTGTGCTTTTATTAAGCTGGAATTCATTTAATTGAACAAAAGCGACCAGAAAAGATAAATAAATGCAGATTATTTTTGAAAATCTTTTTTTTAATTGAAATGTCAATTAGCACATTAAAATTGAAAACTAATGTAAAAAGTATTTTAAATTTTGATAGTATTTCTCCATACATTGTTTAAATTGTACTTTTAATTTATAAAAATGCAACTGTGGCAAGCATAAGATACTTAATGTAAAATGTCAAACTAACTTGTAGCATTTTTTACAGAATATTGTTCATATAAATGTTTTTTTATGTATATGTATTAATAATTTTTTTACATTGGTCTTTTGTACACTGATTTTATGATATGCATCCAAAGGCCACATTGGAAAATCGAAGATTCAAAATTGATTTTAAACCAAGAAATAAAGGTTAAGGATTAATTCTTTGTTTTACTCTAAACGGCAGCTAATATCTCAGCTCCCACGAGCCCATCGCAATGTGTTCCGCTACCTGATGGCTTTCTTGAGAGAATTGCTTAAACACTCGATTGACAACAACCTGAACGCCAACCTCTTAGGTGAGTCTGACTTTCCAAGTGCCAGCAGATTGCAAACAAACAGCTGCGTTACTGTTGCATCTCTTTTTGTACCTCTTCAGTGCTTTGCTACAATCTGTATTGTTAAAAGCGCTATATAAATAAAAGTGACTTGACTTGACTTGACCTCTTCCACAGCTACTCTCTTCGCAAGCCTCCTCGTTCGGCCGCCTCCCAACCTTGCTGGCAAACAGACGTCACAAGACCGTCAGAAAGCCAACGACTTCATACTGGGGTTCCTAATGGCAGGTGATGAAGACTGAAGAAGAGGGCCACAGAACGAGGTGTCATGCCTCAGAGGTGTTCAGGTGGAGCAAATAGACACTCGACATGTTTGTGGCTGGTCTTCTGGGAGATATTTGGGCCACCCTGCGCTAAGATGGCTGACTGCCTCCATAATAAAAGTTGGCACTGTTGGATAGTGCCTG
This sequence comes from Enteromius unitaeniatus, assembly GCA_032359435.1. Classification (NCBI taxonomy): domain Eukaryota; kingdom Metazoa; phylum Chordata; class Actinopteri; order Cypriniformes; family Cyprinidae; genus Enteromius; species Enteromius unitaeniatus. The sequence goes on from JAUMHI010000055.1 coordinate 12,629,043, forward strand.
TTTTGTACAGACACTGCCCATTGGTGACGTTACGTTATACTTCTGTTCCTGCTTTAGAGGAATAGATATTAGTTTATCTCTGTAGTATTAATAACTACACTTTAACTCTCCTCTTTTGACTGTGGCATCTATAATGTGCAACCCAACTTCCTCTAGTTTGTCCTCTGGATCAGAGTGCTGTAATGCCAAATCCAATGTTTCCGACCAGATTTGACTAAATGTGTTAGATGGTACTCATGGGCACTCAAAAAAAAACAAGACTTTGTTACACTGAAGGAAAGCCATGTTGTGGAGATTATACTGACTGCTGCTGCCCTGGTTAAACGCTCCTTCAGAGCATCGTTTTCCATGTCTCGTACTCTATACCTTTTCTCCTTCAAGATTGACCTTCACAGAGAATTGTTTCTTGAAAGGTGACTTTGACAATCGAATGCCTTTTAGAGTGGAGGAGAAGTCTGGACTATGATATTTACTCAGTTCTATCTGAATCATGATGAATCAGCCGACATTGTCTGTTGTGGCGTGCACGTGTTACTTATCTTTTCCTGTCTCCAACACAGTTGTCCTCAGCATTGGGCATTTGGATGTCCTCCACAGATGAATACAAGTCTGTTATCTGTCACAAACACACTCTCTTCGGTCTCCTCCTCGGTCTGTTATAATGGCACAACACCTTGATCAATGGCAACGAGCAGATGATGTTGCCTTCATTAAATCTGGACTCTGGGTCTAGAAAGTATTCTTTTGAGGTCTTACTCTTTTACAGCTCTGTTCTGGATCCTGTCGTTCTACAGAGACATTAACATGTTAAGCGATTTCTCAGTGGATCTCTTATCTGTCATGTCTTGTAATGAAGATGGACTCGAGGTTTATATGTATGTTGAGTGTTCTACTAACCCAGACTGGGATTGTTTTGTGTACGTTTACAGTCTTTGTGTCCTTTGTTGGTGTTGTTTCATGTAACTCATTCTCTTTCTGTGTAGTGACATTACCGGCATATGTTTATCTCTCTTGAACTCATAGTACACATTAGGAAATTCTGAGGATTCTGCTGGTTTTTAACTTCTTGTGCCAGTCCGTCTGGTTTAGTACTACAGTGTGTAAAGAGGAAGTCTCTTCCGTTGTACTTGTATTATTCATCATCCAATGCTTAAATATTATTGTAGCACAAACCACCAAAGCTGTTTCTCCACAATGCGTGTGACGTTGTTGCCTCTGTCCATTAACAGTGTTTCCTCAAAATCTCACAGGAAATGATTTGTGTCAGTCTTGCTACTTGGAAAAACGGTTATAAGCAGTTTCTGATGAACTCTTTGCTCTGCCTTCTCTTACTGTCAGAAAAAAAGTGCTTAAATTGTAGTTTTAACCATATAGCTTGTGACAGTACACATAACGGGGCATCTTTGTGCCTTACCTAATATGTACCTTTTAAATACTACTGTGCACTTTTAGGGGTAAAGAGTTACAAAGATGTCCTTGAGGTACTGACCCAGTGACATGCTGTTACCATTTCTGCCCTTTTTTTCTGAGTAGTGCTGTTCTATGAATGATATTGGCTGTGGTTTGAAGTCATCTGATGGTCTCAGATGTTTAAATCTCCTCACATCCTCTGCCATGTTTACAAGTCCCCTGTGTCTGAGCTTTCTGTTGGGCTTATTTCCTTCTAATTTCTGCTTTGGAAAGGGCCACCATGGCATTTGACTGACTTATTCAAACACTTATTGCCTGAATCATTCTCTTCATTGCCAATAGATGACTGAATCAGTGCAAGAAATGCAGAAAGCCATTACACAGATTTCTGGTGTGCTGTGATCACCACCCTGCCTGTTTGTTTATTGTTGTGACCTGTCTTTCTATCCATTCAGTTTTTGTAATGATGTTTCTGGTACTTTGCTGATGAGTAATTGCACATACTTTGTTTTATTTGTGGGGAGGGGCCGGGCATCTAATTTATTCAATGAAATAAAGACATTATGATGATATTATTGGCCTTTTTGGAATTGTGTTTACTTATGCTTGCTTAGTCTGTATTGTTCTTACTGCTATTAAGTAATACTAGTGCAAGCTCTTCAAAGCTGAGCTGTCATTGTCTCAGTATAAATGCTTTCTGAAGGAGTGGCCTCTGATCTCGAAATTGTCTCTGCTCCATGTGAAAGGTTTATTTGCTGACGCTGTTCCTCTAGTTAGTCCACCTTGTGTTCAGTGAGAGATCCCACAAGTGCCTGTGACATTTTCATCCTCTGTCTATAAAGACCCCCTGTTTGTGTGGTTGTCATCTTTTCTTGCTGTCCTGCTGCTGTCATGGCCCTTTTGAGAGTGTCTTCGTACCGTAAGCTGTTTGAGGAGGAGCGGTGGAGCCAGGCTGCAGGACGCTGTGGAGTCCAGGCCCGCTTCACTGCCAGGTCAGTTCTTAAAGATCTCAAAGTTTACACACCCTAGATTATGAACACATGAAGAGTTTAGATGCAGAGCCTACAAGTATGTCTGACGTTGTCCTTTAAAATTGAAATTCTGGCTATGTATAGGTTTCTATGTATGTACTGGTACTTCCGAATGGGTTGAGGCTGGGATTTAACACATTTGAAGTGAAAGTATTTGATAAACATAAAACATATGGAGAGCATTCACTCTCTCCATATGTATAATTATAGAATTTTGAACCAAGATGGCTTTTAGAGGCTTTTGCATCTGAACTCTTCATATAGTAATCAGTATAGAATTGCTGTTTTAGCATTCCTCCATATAAACTCACAATTAGAGCAGGATTTCATTTTTATTTAGAATGTTTTGCTTTGATTCCCAGAGAATTCATTTATGCTTCACACCTTAGACCATACAACTATTAGAAAATCGGAAATCTAAAGGTTCAAAAAATCTAAACATTGAGACAAATGATCTTTTAAAGTTGTCCAAATTAAGTTCTTAGCAATGCATATTAACAATCAAAAATTAGTTTTCGATATTTACAGCAGACATTTTCATGGATCATGATCGTTACTGAACATTCTAATGATTTTTGGCATGGAAGAAAAATAGATAATTTTGACCCATACAATATATTTTTGACTACTGCTACAAATA
>JAUMHI010000055.1:12640519-12653268 GCA_032359435.1 Enteromius unitaeniatus
ACAACACATTCATAATAATATAAATATATAAATCTTTTTACATGTAAATATCTTTAAAATATATACTGTATGCATGTGTATTTATATATACATTCATACCTAATAAACAGTATGCATACAGTATGTAAACAAACTTTTATTTTGGATGTGATTAATCCTTTAACAGCACGATTTTTAAATTTTACATTTTTATTGAATTTAAACCTTTTACAAATATTAAGAATTATTAATTCTAATTAATAATTTATATTGAAGATGTATTGACCTTGGCACATTCGTAATGAGGCTACACTATAAAAAAAATTACAGCGATTTTAACGGTAAAAAACTGTTAAATGGTTAATGGTAAATTCCTGTAAAACTTAATCAAAACTAACTGCATTTCATATTTTGTTTGAGTTTGATGGTGCAGACTGCCTTACTCTCACTCAAGACCCAGACCAGAGTAACAACCATTTTCATCGGTTGACTTATCATCAGCTTGTTAATAACAGAGTTCGGAGCCTCCCATGATCTACCTGAAAGAGAAACAGAGCGTGCAATCTCCATCCATCTCTGGCAGCTGACTGTTTAACTTGCCTGATTACAGTAATTACTCACAGCAGGGCAGCTCGTGCACAGAGGTGTGGCTGACAGTTCTCTGTGTTGTGTTTGTTGATGGCTGAATATGCAACATAGTTTAAGACCAAAAGAGCCATTAATTACACCATAATGTTATGTTAAGCTGAGCTCTGTGGTATGATACATCATGAATTTGCATCAGTTTGTTTATGTACAGTGTGAAAGTCTTTGTTTGGACACTCATAGTCGTATTATTTACCATTTTCCACATCGTAAAGTCATCAAAACTATGAAATTGCATGAAGGGAGTTTTATAGTGATGTAAATTATATAGTGATGATAAAAAGTTAAACAAATAAAACTTTCTTGTAATTTAGCTTTAAATTATCCATGCTTTGTCTAGATTATAGCTCAGCACACTCTTGTCAACCTCATGGGTTGCTTTTTAATTTCTTTTTTGAAGGAGCTCCCAAAATATGCTGGATGATGATTTAATATCTTGTCTTATCCATTATTTATTTTATACATAAAAGATCATACACACATATTCATCTTTACTGGTGCTGTATGTGTGTGATTGTAGATTGCAGAGCTGCAGAAAGAGGTGGCAGAGATGGAGAAGCTTGGAGATGAGTTGGAGGCTGAAATAGAAGCCAGGAAAGCCAAATACCTGGAGGAAATAGAGAATCTGGAGGTATAAATGCTCACTGTTTAGGTTCTGCTACAGCAGTCCTCAGAATCTCACCACTGTACTGTATATGTTCAGAATTACATTTGTCAGCTGGAGGAGGAAGAGGCTGATGTTCAGTTCCAGATGAAGGATCAGAGCGGGGACTATGAAGAACTGCTGAATCAGAAGATGAACCTAGACATAGAGATTGCTGCTTACAGGTGATGCATATTATGAGAGTCTTTACTGGTGCTGTGTGAAGGCAAGCATTGCTATTATTATTGCTTATGCATTAACTTTATATACTATAAATAACGTTTGGGTCAGTGAAATATTGAAATATTTTGGAACAAAGTCTCACGCTCATCGAAGCGGCTTTAATTTGATCAATAATAATTTTGTATCTTAATACATTTAAAAAAATCTAATTTATTCCTGTAACGCAAAGATAAAATTTTGCAGTTATTACTCTTTATAGTCTTCAGTGTCTCGTTATCCTTCTGTAATCATTCTAATATGCTGATTTGGTGATCAAGATTATTAGTATTTTTTTAATTGTTACTATTGTTAAAAACAACGTGCTTCCTGACATTTTTGTGGAAACCATGTTGTACATTTATTTCAGGTTTCAGTGATGGAAAGAAAGATTTAAGGCAGCATTTGTTTGAAAAGGAAACTTTTCTTTTGTAACATCATAATTTGAATTCTAACTTTTGAAAAATATATGTATTAATATTAATACTAGGGTTGGGTCGATTAGACGAAGCCATTGTCCATCACCGATGCTCGATAGACTGAGCCGAGCCGGCATCGCAATCCTCAGCAGCAACCAGCTCGCGATAAACACGCTTAATCTATGGCGGCAAATATATGGCATTAATAAGCGAGCGCTCCACTGATGCTGGAGAGCACGGTAAATCATTTCCACGAGAGGAAAACAGATGTACATGCGAAGAAACGGGGCCGCGAGCTCATTTCAAACCCTTGCGTGATCACTCCTGTGCTCAATCTTCTCTCACCTGCTCGCGCGAACACTGTTATTTTTGTCAGTCGTGGGGCTGGGCTTGGTGTTACAACTAAACAACAACCCAACTTCCACGCGCCGCCTACGACGCCAATGCCATCGTCCATTGCGATGTTTCACATTAGACATCGTACAATGCCACATTGGTCGACATCGCCCAACCCTAATTAATACTGACGATAAACTTTGTAACGGTTGTTGCAGAGAAGTGTCCTTTAATCATTAAAAGTAGTTATTGATTAGTTATTACTGTTAAAAGTGATCAGACTAAGGGTAGACTGTAAAACAGACAAATTGAAATATCATATCGTGATATTTGTTGGGTTTTTTTCCCCAGAGCAAAGTGGTACTTTCAGATTCCTTTTTTAGAATTTCCTTATCACAACTGAATAAATTGTTCTATGCATACTTTATAGAATATAATATTGCTTCCGAAATATTGTTGTTTACATAATATATGTGTACTGTGTATATTTATTTATATATAAACACACATTATCTCTCAAAAAAAATTGTTTATGCATTAAATATATTTACATATGAGAGAAATTATATTAATATATATTTCAAAATATATGCTGTATGTATGTGTATTAATATATACATAATAAATATACACAACACACCCACATATTATGTAAACAAAAACTTATTTCGCTATTAATCGGTTGACAGAACTAATAATGTGTAGTTTGATCCATATGTTTTATAATGAAAATGGTAAATATGAAAATGATTGAGCAAAGACAAAAAAAATTAAAACAATCAAATATAAATGAAATGTATAAAATAAAATCTTATCTCTCTTTAATTTTTGATTTTACGGTTTAAAGAATATGTGTGTGTAATTATGTCATTGCATTGCAGTGTAAATAAATGACACAATGCATGATGAAGACATAGCTAAGAAGAGTGTCCTCATTCCTGAGGCCAAGATGGGTCACAGGAAGCGCATCCCCTTACAGTTGCAGAAACATTAAGTCATTTCCTGCTTTCCTTAACATGTTTTTTTTTCATGCCATGACCGGATTGGGAATACTTCCTATCTCCACTGATGTATGTGGCATGACGCATTCACCGCGTAACTTCAACCCTTTGAAATGCCCCTAAAATAGAGCTTCCTGCCCATAGAGATTTAGGAAGCGACCAGTTTTACAAACAATAGCTCATTAAAACAGACAGAAAAAGACAGTTTAGTATTAATCTACAGGCCAGGCTGCTGATATTACTCTGTGCCTTCTGGCCATGGTATGAGATACATTTTTCTCAATATACTTGTTTCATATTACTGCTGCTTTCTCATCCTTGATGAATGAGAGATGAAGGCTTGGCTTGTATGTTCTTGCAGATTTTAGAGAGTTGTCTGCTCCTCAAACCCCTAATGGCACTCTGCTGCCATCTCCATTGCCATTTGGCTTGTGAAAAATCCCAAATGTAGTTTTTTCCAGATGCCGGTTGTTAACGTGTATCTCTGATTCCACATTCAGTATCATTATTAGTTTAAAATGTTATAGACTCTACACCATTTATTCAGGCATCTGTGTAGCCAAAGGTTGGTTATTCTTATTCCTAGTTTAGTGCTACACTAAGGATAATCCTGTGACACTTAGTGAACCCTGTGACAATGGGGTTGCAATACTGTCCCAACTCTTCACTTACAGTAGTGCAGATAATATTGCTCTTTCTTGGGGGTTAGGTATAATGCCTCAGGCTAACCTTTGGGTCAAATAAAAGCAGATTGAGTTTTTTTTTTTCTTTTTCTTTTTGCAGGGGTTTGGTTGAAGAAGAGGAGGAGAGAATTAGCTGCCCGTGAGATGCAAGAAGAGGTGATGCTCTCCTCTGGACTGAAGCAGACACAAAGAAACACTAAAACCACATACAATTCAACCCTTAACAGCAAGTCTCACAAATCAGGAAAGTAAAGAAAACAGCTGTCAGACATACTTAACCTTTTGAGCAGATGTAAACCTTCACTGACAGATAAACTTCAGGGAGTTTGTGCAAGCTCATTGATAACGGGTCAGTGGCAGGTATCCCTGGGTCTTCAAGAAGCGTTGGATCTGTGCAGAAGTGGGAGTGTGTGGAGAGTGATGGGGGATTTTCAGCACTGGAATCATCTTCTTAAAGTTTCATAGGCTCTGTCACTGAGACACATACATACCCTACTTAGTTTGGGGTCAATAAGATTTTTGTTATTTTAAAGAAACAGTACTTTTATCCAGCAAGAATGCGTCAAACAAAACTATACAGACGGTTATATATATATATATATATATATATATATATATATATCCCTGACTGAAACTTTTAAAGTATGTAAGTATGTCCATATATATATATATATATATAAATAAATATATATTACAATGCTTTAGTCTGACCGAAATTGAAAATTAAATGAAATTAAATTCAGCTCCCAATAAATGAAATTATTGCTCTATTTTATCCTCCTTATATCCACACTACCAGCATATTTAATCCTTTAGATATTAATTTATGTATTATGCCATGACTGAAAAGAAAATGTAGCTCTACTACCAAAAATTATGCAAAAAAAAAAGAAAAAGAAAGTTGAATACAAACTCCCTGCCAGACATTTACTGTAGTTAGACAATCCCCAAACGACTGTATTATGCCACATTTTCATTCGCTTGTTAAAGATTTTGCCTGCCTCTTATCATCTGTAGCTCATTTTAAATTGGAAAATACTGACCTCTTCGATGCAACTCACAGCGTTTTAATAAATATTTGCCTTTGAAATCAATCAGCCTTTTTCCTCATCTTTTTGAACCCTAAGTTCAGTTCATTTCACTTTTATGGGAGTGTTTTGTGTTGACATGGACTTAAAAGAGACCACAATCGTCCTTCTGTCCGTCAAATGCCATATCGTTTCACCACCTTTGAAGTCTTGAAGAGTTTTGCCCAGTGAGCCCTTCAATCTTCATACTGACCCTCACTTGTAAGTGCCCTGCACTATTAACCCTATCAGAGGCTTGTTATCTGTGCATTTAAGATGAAAAATGCAGCTAATAATGGATTAGATAAGATTATCCAGGACCCGTGAATTCCTGCTGAACTGCAGCCCATCCGTAAGGCCTGCGGTGCGACTGAACTGACCTGTGCAGCCAAACTGACTCCTTTAATTCACTGGATATGAAACATGGGCGGCAGGAGAGGAAGTCGCTCTGTCTTTGGGGCCCTTATTTTCACTGCTGAGGTACTTAGTCATTCCTGTTGCCCAAGGGCACCAGATCACCCTGAACCTCCCCCTCTTTAAATACACTCACCCACCCCAAAGCCTTCTGGGTGCTTGTGATGAAGTATGGGTCCCTGGGCCTGGTCCGCTGGCCTGTGGGGATTGTGGTTTGCTTCTGGCCTTTCCTGAGGTTTGACAATGGAAGAGGGGAGGGGGGAGGATCTGACATCAGCAGGGGGGAGCGAAAGGTCATGCGGGAATATTTGGCAGGGCATTATTTACTCAATACTCATTGTCTGTCTTTCTGTTTTGCATCTTTTTTTCCAGCTTCTTTCTGTCTTTAATGTGGTGAATATTGTGTTCTCATTACTCGCTAATTTGTTTACTGCGTGCTGATGTACCTCAAATTAAATTTTATCAGTTGAAACGTTTCTTAAACACGGGTAATGCATTTCTAAATCAATTTGCGCTACATTATGTTAATTTCGTAGGGAGGGTTTGTGAGTCATTTACAATTTTGTAATTTCAATTTTCTCAATTTGAAAAACGTATCCAGGCTGAAAACAACCGATTAGAACAAAAACAACTTCTCATTAAAACAAGAACTGAATGATTTTGCTGATGATGGCAGGGTTGGAGGTGATGTATTGGTATGGGAGTTTTTAGCCCTCGTTTTTACCCCCTCAGTGGACCCTTATGGGATGTTTGAGGGGCTATTAACCCCTTGTAGACCAGCGGTGACATTGAGAGGTCAGAGGCCAGTCTTCCTTTTAGTTTTCAGACCTTGAAGACTTGGCATTAGGGGTCAAGTCATCAAAGCTATGGTTTGGGTCAGCGGTCAGTGACACCCCTGGCCTTTTAATCCTGATGGCCTTGATGAGAAGTGAAAATTGAGGCAGAGATCGACGGAGAGACATCTATGAATAATAAAGATTAAACGGCAGCTCTTAATCTTTACTAATACTAATGCTTATGAAAGTTTACACATCTGATTCTGGTTGGACAACGTTATTGCTACCCATTCGGTCAGCCTGTGTGTAAGCATGAATACACTGACGGTAATAATAAGGCTTAGAGTAAGAATAATGGGGTCAATCGCACAAGAAAAGTCAGATAACAAGAAGAGAAATTAAATTATGGTTTATACAGTGTTTTGAAGCTTTCATTTTAGGGTTAAGTGCATCCAAAGTTTAAAAAAACATTGTAGTTATTCACAATATTCTCAATGGTGATTGCCATTATTGTTATTACTGCAAATAATAATATAATAGTAAATAATAAATACAATTATATGAATATAGTATACCGTGATAATATGCATATTTAATTAGACATAAATAACCAATGTATTAATATTTATTGTGATTTAATATATAGTTTAATATAATATTTTTCTTTGATTTGGGGGGGAAATGAGACTAAAGGTTTTCTGAGATTTACCCAAAAATTCAAATAATATCATTTGCTTTCCACACATGGTACAGGGAAATTTCACATGAAAAAAGTCGTCATTGGCAATACCCTATGATATTTGAGCCAAACAGAACATGCTGTTTAAGTCATGAAAAATTGGATTAGGTATTCAGGGTAATGTTCACTAGAGAGCAACACGTACGATTCAGTTCAGCTATCGCCTCTTGATAGACACTCCTAGCCAGTTTATCCCAACCTGACCGACTGAACAAATAAACAAAGTCCCTTTGAAAGGGAAAACTCATTTTTAAGGTTCACGTATGCTGTGCCTAGAAATGACACCAAGCATGTTATTATAGCAAATAAACAAAGAGAGGGGGGGAGTAAAGAAAGAAAATAACGACTGTGAAAATATACAATAGTGAGAGTCAATTGAGAAAGTATGTCCATAATAAGAACTGAACAAATAATAAATTACAGAGGCTCTCAGTTGCGGGGGAATCTACAAGATGTTGCCAGCCGAAGAAAGAAGGTGTCACTCTTTCACCCTCTTTACTAGGATGATGGAGCTGCCTATATACTAACACTGAGAACACCAAACAACATCATTCTAGCTCAAGGTTGTCTTTATTTTTTCATCTTCATTCTTCTGCACAGGTGCGAAATAATATATATTTTTTGGTTCACGTTTGACAAAGAATTTCATCATCCATGAAGTAACCTTGTTATGACAGTCTGTGTACTGAATATTTTCATAGTTGTTGTGACATTTGAGTTTACCTGGTCTGTCGTAGGTTAATCATTTTCCACTCAGTGACTTTGTGAGGGTGCTGCTTTCATATATCTAATGCATCAACATCAGGATAGGTTTAGAACCTGACTTTGGTAGTTTTTCGTGTGCGAGTTAGCATTAGTTTCATTTTGTTACAACCAATTTTTTGCCCTTTGAGTCCTATTCACATCAAGAGGGATAACTATACTAGTGTGGCCTCACCAACTGATGATTAATCTATTTAGTCATATTTAAATTCTAAAGCTCTGGAGTCTTCATTGCCGTTCATCAAAATCTGAAAACGATCCCAACAGTAGTTTTCCATCCTTATAAAAACGCCACAATAAGCGAGGCTTATAGTATGCATCATATACAATACATAGGCATGTTTACCCATAATGCTCTGCTAAAATGGTTGTCGTCATTTTAGCTTCATATGCGGCTCTAGCCATTCTCATCAATCCCTTGTCCTATAATGAATATAAATGCATATGCAGTGTACACAAAACATTCTCATTCTGTGTTATGTGTTCTGTGTCAAAATAGACACTTCCTTGTAACATCTGCTTTTATCATCAAAGCAGTTATTAGTATTTATATGGAGTGAAAAGCAGGATATGAGTTGTATAAATCCCTAAAAATGGGTTTGCATGCTTTTTACTTCATCCTTGGAAGCCATTTCCTTTCTTTCGTCTCACTGAGTTTGATACAGCATTAGCCTGAAGGTATGACTGCTGCTGGATCTTAAACAGACTCTGAAATGATTTTCCACTAGTTACTCATTCATCTTACTCCATATACTGGTCTGCTTCCTCTCAGAGCTGACAGGTCGAGTAGGTAACCAGAAGGCAGTTGTAGTTTGTACTGACTCGAGTGTCAGTATTCGGTTTGGCAGCTGAAGCTGGCATGAGCTGGCACCCCTCTACTCTTAGTAGATAATGTTACCAGACGTAGGACACATCTTGTATACTAAAGAGATTATGGTAGGCATTGTATCCCCTTTTATCAGAGTAAAGCTGCAGGATAATGTTCCCAAGGAACTTCAACAACATATGGAGCTTATAGTGATTACCAACAGATGAAAAGATACTTACCCTCAACCTCTGAGGTTTATGCAATAGCCATACGGTTTGTAAATATTCGATAAAAGGGTTTGATGAGGTCAAAGTCATCTGTAACCGTTATGTTTTGGTGGAGACTGTGGTCCCAGATCTTTAGTGGTTACTTGCTGTGAAGTGTTGTCAACTAGTCATATCCAAACTCCATTTGGAGACAAAACAATCTCACCTCGCCTTCGAACAACATCTGCTGCCCATTTGGGAGCCATTCCCGCAGTCGGTGCTGTTTAATATTCACAAAGGCTCTGGAATCCGGCTGGTGCGAAAAACAGGAGAACGGCCTGGAGGAACACCCAGAAACGAGGGGGTTAAACAGGCATTTTTGAACTCTGGTAATTTGGACTGATGGTAAGAGCAATGGCGCTCTGGACTCTTGGGGGGCCCAGAGGCTAGGCCAGACCCGAGGGTTAGCCACACAGGAAGTTTACACAGCAGCATGCCAAATCAAAATCTATTTAATCATCAAACCGAACGAAAAGGAGCTGTCCGCCAGACGCAGCTCAGCAGCTGCCTCGGATGAAGACAAATGTGCTGCGGAGCTGCTGGAGCAAAAGCTAAATGAGTTCGGAGCCTTCATGAAGTGGCATAGCTTAGGCGCACTTTCGCAAAGTAACTCGCCGAAGCCTTTTAATGCAAATTGAAGCGCTTTTGAATGCATTTAATTGTTTGCATATGAGCATTTGCAAAGAGATATTATTTTGCCATTGTTAAAGACGTTGATTCATGCCTTTATAGGAATCACTTGCATGTGGAATTGTGACATAAACAATGTTAATTGCCGCTTTTAAACTGCACAAACACTTCCCATATGTTTTACTGTAAGCCAAAGACGTTAACCTTGTTAACCGCACTTGAGTATAGCGCATTATGACTCGAATATGACATTATGTAATGATTGATGGGCGTGATGATGAAAGTTGAATTCCGAGCAATAGGAACTCATTGTTTCATTTCCATGCAGGATGAATATAATTTGTTTACGCGTATGGATGTCTCTCAAGAAGCGCTTGTTTTCTTTGCATGCTGTGTTTGGTTTTCTCATGAATCTGATATCCGAGTTTAAGAATGCACGTCTCTCAAGAGACGGCAAATAAGGAAAGGTAACCTAAATAATGCAATTGGTCTGAAATGTATAGACTGCGAGTTATTTCATATGTATGAGAACATCATCTCTTTGTCAACAGCCCCAGTAGTAATCATCAGGATGGTATTAGGCTTCTGGGTGGTATTGTAGCTGAAAAAATCCCTCTTTGGTCCTCAGCCAACCATCATCGGTTATCCTGCAGAGAAGAGAGAAGCTTGTGTATGTTCGAGACTGATGCTATAATGGTTGTCTAAACCTGAGGGTGGTGAAGATCATTAAACACCTCCTCAGTCTCTCTCGGAAGGACATCTCTCGTCATGGCAACTATATAAACATCACACACTTTCTCCCGGAGGGTAAATGTGGAAGCAGCATGCAAAGGTGCTACTTCTGAGGTCCACTAGGGACTGGGACTCTATATACTGTTGAGATATGCAGAGTCAAGCTGTCTAGGTGCTTGTAGGACATTATACAGGGGTATCATTTTCTGTTTAAAAGAGAAAATAGGCTCCACAGGTTTTCTATAGTGTTAGAAATTATCTAGGAGAGCCAAGAGAGAGTATTCAGGCTATGGTTTCATACTCATGAAGTTGATCAGTGAATGTAGGGCCTGCTGAGAAGATGGCATTATCAATAAGGTCTAACAAGATCTCGACAAACTGTTGCCAACTTTCAAAACTAGTACTGAGGAAGCTTATTTGAAACTGTGGCTTACTGTAGTTTGTGCATACAGGCTAATCATAATTTGAAGCAATGCAAAGTATTTAAAAAGGTACTTAGCTGCACTTCAAAAGTTCAAAAAGTTCCCAAAATCCCTGTTAACCCTTCTGGAAAAAACAAATAGAACCCTGCCCAAAACACAATAGTGTTGGTTTTAATGGGAAGTATAACAGTGTCTGTGGTATGTGATGGATTCTATTGGTGCGACTTTAAATCCTATTAGAAAAAATGCCCAAAACACGCAACAAAAAGGAATTTTGAAAAAGGTTCATGGTTCATAATGGTATTTTAATAGAAACCATTTGAATTTCTGTGATCATTTTTATTGGGCTTCTATTGTTTAGTTTTTTAGCAGGGACTTAGAATTATATCTATAACAGTAGGTTAATATTATTGCAAGTCTGTTCCAGCAATGCCGTACCTCAGTGTTGTTATTGTTATAGTTATGAACTTCCTTGTTCTCAGGGGGTTGAAAACTTAATAGTTACAGCTATTACAGTAGACCTTAGTGTGAACAGGCATCAACTCTCTAATGATATAAATGAAAGGGATTAATTTATGCATTTTTTTTATAAATTAAGATTTTAAAGTTTCTTATTTAGGGTGATGGTGTCAAACAGGTACATTACATTCAGTACAATACCGTTACATAACCGAATCGAATTATGACATGGATCGACTGAATTGGACACAGTGCACGATTAGACTTTTAACCCTTACAGTGCATGTTCGATAAGATCCTTTAGTTGAATCGATTCATTAGAATAAAAGAGCGAGGGGAGGGCGATTTGAATGAACCGATTCACTACAATGAATCAGAACCGTTCAGGATTCCAACCGTTTTATTCCGTGACCTGTTATGTACGTGAACCTTGTTATTGTAAAAAAAAAAGAAAACATGCAGTTAACCTATGAAAATAACAGAACTACTGTCACGCTACTGAAACATGTGGGTAAGTTTGTAGCGTTGCTACATGAGTTTATAACACTCTTTAAATCTCTGGCCAAATATAACAGGTATAAACAAGGCACTGGGTGTTTTGATTTAGAACATTTTAGACAGCTGCTTGTTAATGTTTTTCTCTCAACTATGCAGAGTTTTGTACAGTGTGTGTGTTTAGCAGATTGTTGCGCGATTTTATCTACGTGTTGCAATTGCACTCATGTTACGGTTTATCATGTTGACTAGAAATGGACTGTGTCAAATGGGGCACATTTAATGTCGAAAACCTCTAGCCAGGCAAAGCAGCAAATTGTTTTGCAGCAGATGTTGTCTGGCTACTTACGACTGACTTGTTTGTTTGTCAGAGATGTCTTGACTGTTGGTTCATGTCCGGGGCTCAGGCCAGTAGCCAGAGAATCTGGGGTCACTCCATCACTCCGCCAAACTGTTGTCATGGCAACAACCGCAGTGGTAATTATGTGTGATCATGCATTTATAATTTCAACTGTTTATCAGTGCTGGATCAAATGCCAGCTGTTATCATGCAATAACTGCAACACTTTCAAACATGTGGAAGTGGTTTGAAGATTCACTTGCTTTCTAAAGATTCTGGCTGAACATCACATTAAACTGTTTACAGAGCGCTAACTTTTTTTTGCTGTTTACTTATAGCTTAGCCAAGAAACTTATCCAAGCAAAGAAAACTGGATTCTAATTGTATGCCTTAAATTAGCATTAGTAATGGAAAACAGCACTGTTTTCACTGAAAGAGGATCTACTGTACACTACCATCCAAAATCTTTGGTCAAAAGAGACGGAAATGTTTCCAGAAAAATATGGAGCAGCACAATTTTCAGCATTTATAATTTATGGTAAAAAAAAAATTCTGAAGTATTTTTGATTAAATAAATTCAGAATTTGAATTGGTTTTTTTTATCCGGACAAAATTAATCATATTTATGCTAATATTGTTTTCAGACTTTTAAACTTTTAAACGAATATGCCACTTTGTTTTTGAATCCATTTATCTGATCTCTAGATCATTGAATCGTATTAGACTAGGAACTGATATGGCTAGGAACTGTACTCTCATTCTGGCGTAATAATGAAAAAACTTCATTTATGTGCTATTATTGCAGCAGACACAATGATGGTATGCACCGCCTGAAAATGCTGGGAACTATTTTAATATATAGAGCGGCTGAATGAATTTAAAAACGGTAAAACTCAACTCTTTAACTCGAAAAA
>JAUMHI010000055.1:12653368-12666570 GCA_032359435.1 Enteromius unitaeniatus
TGCTGGGAACTATTTTAATATATAGAGCGGCTGAATGAATTTAAAAACGGTAAAACTCAACTCTTTAACTCGAAAAAAAGGGGCGTGTGTCTTTGAGGATTTATTTATATAGCATAAATACTATGCAGTGTACCTGTAGTGGTCAGATTAGTTTACACAATATTTTGGGGGGATTTCTGAAAATGTAAAAAATGGAAATTTATTATAATTTTTCAAATTGAAAATAAATATTGGAAAATTGTTATGGTGCTGTCTACTGCACGCTGTAATTCACACAGGACGAGTGGTGGAGGTCCTCAGCACCACTCTGCCAGTGAATCTCTTCTTTATAATTCCCTTGTCTCTGTTTACAGGGTGTCTTGTCCAGACCCAGGCCCTGCCTGCCATCACCACACACTCCAAAACAGCAGAAAGGAAGGTCTTCGGGTTCATGTTTAATAAACAATCCAGTGAAAAATAATTAGCCGATAAGGTGCCTGTTTTGATTCAACGTGGAGGTGAAGTTTTACATATCTTCTCTAAGCTCAGCTGCATTTTTAATATACATCCTGAATATTTAATGCATTTACAACCTAAAGGAGCCATGATGAAATGCAGATTTATTCCTCGGGGAGAGTTGAGGGAAGGACAGTGCATGTGGATTTGCATATCTGTCAGCATCACTGCACATCCTGACTTCTTCGCGCTACTCTGCGTGTGCATGGCACGATATTGGTCCCTGTGATCCGCGAGACAACAGGTTTGCTCCAGATGTGCTGAGATTTAGTCTGTGGTGGGGCTGTTTCTCTGCAGACTGTGCCAAGAAAGCCTGGCTGGTTGTCTGAGACGGGCTCAGCTGGCTGCGCTAAAAGATAAGAAAAAGAGAACAGAAAGCTCTCCCTCTCTTTCTGTTTCTATCCATTTCTCCCTGTCTCTCTCTCTCTCTCTCTCTCTCTCTCTCTCTCTCTCTAAAACCCAGAGGAGCTGACCTGCATTAAGACATCAGGAAGAGTGGGGCGGTTAATAGGATGGATACAGGCAAACATCCTCAGAAGCTTGTTAAAGAGAGCAGCGTTGGCAGCGATTTAGAAAATCAGCTATTATAGTTTAATGGGGTTCATCAAATCCGAGCTGGCAAATTATAGCATTCTGGCCCCCTCCCAAAAACCATTTCTTTTGCTCTGTGACATCTCCATCTCCATGTACTAATGTGTTTATAAGCTGTGTAGAATTCACAAAGGCAGTCAGTATGTGAGTCTTATCACATGAATGAAGCATCCCTGGCCAAGATTTTCCAGCCGTTACATCAGAACCTCCTCTAGCTAGGAGAGGTAAAGGATGATATAGCCAGTGCCGTTTCTGCTTTAATGTGCCTCTCCTTCAAAAGCGGGTCTGTTTCTCATTGAGCTCAGTTTGTTGTGATGTTTCATGTATGACGTATGTAAAGATTTGAACTTGAACTTGCTGCACTCCCTGATGCTTCTGTTCTTCTTTATGTTTTGCTGTAGGACTATCTGACAGAAATTTCCACATCCACTGCAATTTTATGATGACCCCTGCACTTCAAGGCTTATATATGCATATACAGTGCACCAAGTAAGACAACATGCATATATAAGATGATCTGAATCAGAGGTGTCAATCTTTTTTTGTAAAAAAAAAAAGTTTTAATATTATGTAGTTTCTGTCATATTACAGCACAAGACAACATATTGTTCCCTAAAGTAAATAATTCGTTTTTATTTTGCTTTTGCACTAGTCAAAGAAAATTATCAAAATATGATCTGGTAAATAATTATTGGTAGAATAACAGATTAATGATGTATAAAACCTAATATATAAATTTTCATATTGACTGACCAAATTTTGTTTTCTCAACATTTTAAAATAATGCAATAATTCATAGATACAGATTTAGTCAGAAGTTTTATCCAGAATCCTTTTGGCTGAAATGTCTTTGAGTGAACACAGTGCTTCTGCTCTGAATGGCTTGACTGTGGCTACATGTCGTGTCTGCTTGTATCATGTTATCACCAGGTGAGCGTGATTTCACCAAGTACAAGATGTTACTGGATCAACATCCTTGTTCAATCAACCAATCAGAATTGAGGAATATTTTTTCTGGAAATATCTGTTTTAGGCTTAAAATCATAGTTAGGTGCTTCTACACCCTTGTTAATCAGCTTTCATTTACCACTGATTTTAGGCATACATTTTGGGTTTGGGTAAGTTTAAGGATAAGGATTGGAATAAGTTTATATTTTTAGACAGTAATGTTGATCCAGGATCTTGTCTTACTTGATAAAATCACGGTGACCTGTAATCACCAGGTTCAGGTTGTCCACTTATACATAAGTTCTAGGGATGGGAGTTTACAATAATGTTAATGAATCAATTTTCATTCGAATAAACAGTCAATTAATTGGTTAAACATTAGCACTGCATAATAAATGTGGCAAAATCCTAATATCATTGTCTGAAAAATAACCTACATATACTGTATCTGTACAGAACAAACAAATACAATTCCCTCTTACATGCAAGGGAACCAAAAAAAATCAATGGCATATGCATATGCATATGTTGTTGCATCACGTTTTGTTATCTTCTACACTTCTTTTGTGCGATGAACGGTTTGGTGCCAGTTAACAGATAAGGGTGCCATGCAGAGGTGCTCTTCACGTGACTATTTCTCCTTCTGCTCATCTGAGCATAAACGCATGCATACAGCACCTCTGACACCTTACTCCCAGCACTCATTTAAACAGACAGAGAAGTGCTTATTAGAAATACAGATGCAGAATAACATCCACACTGTAAATAAAGTGTACAATCACATGTAGTTTGTAGTGCACATACTCTCTATTTATAAGAAAATGATCCAGCAATATTTGCTTTTGTTTGTATTTGTTTCAAGCAAACCAAGGGATCACATTGTGTAGCAGGAATTAAAAAGCATCCCCAATGTTGGATGATTTTAAAGGCAGTGTTTTGCCATATGCTTGGTTGATTACTGTAATGCATTTAAATTGAAATTGATTAGACAATATACAATCTGTAAGCTTAATCGATTGAATTCAGAAGCAAATAATCAATCTTTGAAATCAGTCAACAATCTTCTCGCACACAGCCCTGGTTTTGGCTGGTGTGGTTGCTTCTCTGGGAGGTTCTTTGTTTGGTTTAAGTAGGGCAAAAAACAGTAATTATGTACTTGCTCCCCGGGATTTTCTCTGTTGTAAGTTCATAGTCTTGTTGTGTGGTTATGTTATATGAAAGCTGTGGAAATAGACTCCATTCATCCTATTTATTTTTAAACCTTGTTTTTTCCAACATGAAACTTCTTACTCAGTCAGATCTTTTGATTCAATGGTTCAAAAAAGCTCACCGCGCTTCCTAAAACAAGTTCCTACAACTCAATCTACCCGACTTTAGTTAAACTGTGATTATGGTAAACTTCACTAGGTTCAGACAAAACGGTCTTTATTCTCTGTGAGCAGAAGGAAGATTAATTTCCCTCTTGAAAGATTAGTTAAATACCTTGAGGGTAGCGACTCGTGCTGCTGTCTGTTAAAACTGTGGCTGAGATGTTAACGTCTGCCTGTTTGCACTATAGCCGCAAACCACAGGCCTCCCACAGGGCCCAAGATTTCCTTCATAATGTAGCATCCACCTACTGATAGTTATTTTCCCTTGCAGATAATAATTTTGCGCTGGTTCTACAATAAGCTGGCAAGTGTGCTTCTATGCTTTTTAGATAGGCCACACCACAGTTCATCAATGGTCTTTCCTGAATCAGGATGATTTATTGTTAGCTATCTGACAATCTCTCTGGTGCACAGTACTGATAGCATTCTCTCTGGGGTGACTCCCTTCTAATCTTTTTCCTTTGGGCACTCGTGCAAATTCTGCCTGGGTGTAAAATCACACTAAGGGCTAGTTAACATTTAGAAGAGGATGCAAGCAGATGCTGACATTTCAAATGTTAATATATTTATGTGCAGGCCAAGGCAACTGCAAATAGTTCAATAAAAGTTTTAAGAAACAATGTTTCTGAAGTGACTGCCTGGCAAAAGCCCTTGCTCCATTTTACAATGTCACAGGATCCCCGTGAGGCGAGTCTTGTTTACTGCCTGAAATGCAATCATAAAGACTGAGGTAGAGCTTCCAATCTTCCCCACTCCCAAAACAATCTCAAACCTCCCTCTGTACCAGTGCTTTGAAACTGGAGACCACTGGAGGTTGGTCTGAGAGTTGATTTGTGTGTTGGTAAGTAGAATTTACCAAATTAAATTAGTTATTAATCAATCAACTGCATGAATTAACTGAGTGTATTAATAGTATTACGACACTGAAATTGATTATGGGGTGGTCAGAAGTGGTCCTCCACCCAGACCTGTTTGCATACTAAGGAACAGACTGATTTTATTGTATTTATTCAGTGATATGTTCAGTTGCACCACATTTATTTTCACATTAATTTCATTATTTCAATAGAATTCCATCACTTTCCAAAACCCTGAGCTATTTGTTAAAACAAAGGAAATTAAGTTATTAAATAAAGATCACTTTAATATTTAATGAATTCTATGTTTGCAGAAATATTTTAATGTTCCCTAAAATGCTGCTCAATAAACATTTCTTTTTATCGATGTTTACAAAAATATTAAGCAGCATTGTTGTCGAGTCCTAGTAAATTTTTTTTTCAGGATTCTTTAAATAATAGGACGTTTAAAAGAACAATGTTTATTTAAAACAAGGGTTTAGATACTGTCAGTAAGTTCATACTGTATTTTACCCTGTATAGTCAAGTGTATAAAAACGTATGTACCTATGCATACTAATGTGAGGCACAATAGTAATTGTACAGAGGTTTTTTTGTTTTTGTCCACGTCAATGATCCATCCCCTACCCAGGATGGCTGCTGTTAACACAGCTGAGGCGCATTAGGCCTGTGTTGTTCTTGCTCCTTACCTGGCTCCAGGCTCTGTTTGCAGTCCCTTGTGTTTTCCTTCCACTTTAGTGCTGCCGCAGACCCCGCGCAGGAGTCCAAGTGGCAGCTCTTGGAGGCTGTAATGTGCTAAATTGCCCGTGATGTTGTTCTTTCTGCAGTTTTGACATTTGGAATGGCAGTGATTTGACAACGTGCTGTCAGATCCAGTATGTATCAGTGTGGCTGATTAATTAGAAGTGACTGAGTTGGAAAGCAGAAAACACCCACCGATATTACTGCCAGTGGTGCTTTCAGACAGACAGGTAATAACAAGGCTTTTATGGTGTGGCAGAAGAGACCGGAGGCTTGTTGCCAAGGATGCACCAGATGTTACTGCTGTGTCTTGGCTTGAAGTTAAAGTTGTAGCATCTTAGCTTTTATTTCTCCATCATTTAGAACACCCAGTGGTAACTAAAACATCTTTATGCCTTTGTGGGTCCAGGGTTGTCAACTCAATCCATAAGTTAGCTTTAATGTGAATCGGTGACACCTTTTATTGCAGTGAGAGTGAGCAGACTCCTTGCTGATCTCTGAGCAGTCTGGGGTACCTCCCCAGCCAGATCTGAACTGTAACTCTAGAGCTTCATTGTCACGCTCCATATCACCTCACTGACCCCCGGGCCAATTATACAGCTGACCCGGGTTTGATGACATAACCTCTCCGGATCGGGGTGCGATCACCTCGTGGGGTACCCTACTGCCTTTCAGGCCATGTCAGCTCACCATGCTAAGCAGACACTTCCCAGAGCTGCTCCCAGTGGATGAAGGCCCGCAGACAGAACATATAGATCTTTTTTTCTGGTGTATATATAGATTTTCCTTTTTTTTTTTTTTTTTTTTTTTTTTTCTTCTTCTCTCTCTCCCCCTCAGTTTAAACTTTGTCAATAATAAAGTAGTCACAAAATTATTTCTGCTTTAATGGTGGTTTATGTTCCTGGGGCAATACATCGTTTTTCATTTCAGCAAATAATATACAAAGAAAGCTATTGGGATTCAAAACAGAATTAGACCCCACTGACTTACATTTTATGGACAAATTGCGTTTTTGTGTGAGTCTGTGTGTTCCACAGAAAAAGAAAAGCTTTATTTAAGCTCATTTTGGCGTTTTGATACATGCATGAGGGTGCAATATTTAAGATTTCTGAAGTGGCCTATATTTTTATCAAACTCATCAGTATTAACTAAATTATAATCATTTGGCTTATCATATGTTAATATCATAATAGTGTAGAAAATGTATGTTTTCAAACATAAATAATTGACAAATGAAAAAATATTTCTGTAGCTTTTTTTAAGAAAAAAGACAAACTCACACTTGTTTCTTAAAATAAGATTTTTTAATATTACTTATTATCATAAAGATATATTTACACACTTTACAGAAATAGAAAATAAAAACACAAAGCTACGCATGAAAGGAAAAAAAATAAAATAAGTACTCCAAGAGCTAAAGCTTATCTTTTATAAATTAGAAACCAAAAGTTCAAATATGTACACAGTATTTCAACCATTTCTGATACACTTGTTTAATTCATTTATTTATTCATTTGTTTTTGCCCAGTTCAACATCAAAACAGAGACAGGGACTGTACATTTGGCCAGGTGAGTTTGATGAGCACACACCTCCATCAGGAATAAAGAGGAGGAATAATACCTTGCTGTTACGCTGCTTTTCACGTGGCCTAATAATACTGTTGAAATGCCAGGCCTGACTACAGATTTTGAGAATTGAAATGGATGGGTGTGCTGAACAAACAGGCCATGAGTATGGATGTGTGTTTTGGATAGAGGTTAGAGCTATTAATGGGTGTGAAGTTTTCTTCGAAGCAACAGAATAATCAGATCATTCTTAGCGTCCCAACCAGTTGGTGAACACTTGGCATTGGATTTCAGTTACTCGATCTGGTCACCACATTTTACATGCACCGTGACGAGCTAATGGAAAACAAGCAGCCAAATGGGCGTTTTCTCTTTCTGTGTCAAATATGAGAGCAGAACAGTGTCCGCTAATGAATGTCTTGCAATGAATCACAATTGCAAAGAGGATTTTTGTGTTGTATCCTTTGCTTTTATACGTCGATTAAGACCCGAGGGGAACACATCAATCATCACAGCTCTGTTTTTTAACATACAAACAGCTTCTGGATCCCTTTTTCCCATGCAAAGGTCTGTACTTAAACTAAAGACCTCTGAATGATTATGTGAAACGTGAGTACAAGTGCATAGGACTTATGATGGGCAGAAACACGTGATCGAGTAAGAATGAGTTTCTCATGTGAGAGAAAAAAAATCATTTATAGAAAGTGATTTGTGCTCTGTAAGAGTAATGTGTGTGTGTGTTTGCCATTTCAGTTTTGAGTCTGAACATGCTTGTTCTCTTGACGCTGCAAGCTCCATTAACCTGATGTGCTGACGGGGACGACGGCCCAGGTTTGACGGCAAAGAAGGGTGAGAAAGCTCTTTTGTGTCCACGACATATTGTGCAGCAGACTATATTTTCTACACTTTTATAAGACCATACACACAAAAATAAAATACAGCTTTCCACACTCTATCGAAAAGTAGGCTTTGGACAACCAGCTAGACAAGAATCAGTCAATTTAATTGTCACAAGACACTGGAAAACCATTACATGCCAAAAAGACTTGTTTTCAGGATTTACTTTTCCAGCAGCATAATGGAATTGCAAAAGTGCAGCCTTGCATGTCCATACAGAGAGGTGTTGGAGGAAAGCCAAGTGATTGATAGGGGTCTCTGCTATAGCAAGCTTTGGATTTTGTCGTATTTGTCTTTGGATGCTTGATGAAACGATAACCATCTCCGTCTCCGGTGGGAAGGGGGGATTGGGGTCGGTTGTCGTATGTAGCAGTAACGGGCTAGTTTTTCAAGATTCAAGGCTTGAACTGAACTGAAACATTGCTCGACGGCCATCAGCTCAGCTCTGGCGAGGATGGTGAAGATACATTCATGAACAACAGTATGGATACAGGCATTACTCTGCACCTCTAACAGACTCTTCAGATGAAGTGTACTGCAACTCAGCTGCCCAAACTTGGATCTTCTCTGCGTTCTGACCTACTGATCCATGAAGCAGAGCTCTCGTGAGCACTATCGTTCTGAGAAAGCGTTAATGAAATCCACATCTCTGTCTGAGAGGGTATAAAATAATCATTGCGTGACTGGAATTATTAGTATTCACAGTGCCCTAAGATTTGATACATTTTTAATCGAGGTGAGCTTGGCTGGGTGTTTTACTGATGTAGGTTTTTAGGCACTCTTTTATGAAGAGCTGATTTTGCTGTGAGGCGATGTTTGTGGATATATGCGACGGCGACCTTTTTTTTTTCATAACTACAGGAACGCCAAACAGGAAATCGGGTAGGGACTCAAATGCTAATTTGCAATAACTTGCCGCAATGTCTAATTAAGCATCGGAATTATGAGTGTAGCTAACAGTCTCATAAAAGCCTCTCATCTCTACCTCATAATTTGTGTCTTACTGAAAGGTTTGACGATGCCTAAGCCAAGAGTTGCTTATTTTAATAGATTATTACATCATAAATCAGTCGAACGCTAAGGTGGTTTGGTCATTCTATGCCAATTTGTCTTGTGAGCTCTATCGGACTTGAAAGAGATTTCAGTGATTCCAATCTAAAACCGATTAGCAATGGGGTTTAATAAGCAGGCTGTGGCCACCTGTGCCAAAGAGGCTCAAACTCAAAAGGCAACTGCTCCCAATGGGGAGAAAATAATAATGGCTTGTGAAAACGTAGTCTGGATATGTAGCTAAAAAGTGGTGGATACATAAGCATGTAGCTAAATGGTGTGAATACAAATAATGTGTGTTTCTTAAATAAATGTATGTAATATAGACCATACAGGCTTGTGTCACAGCACCCTGAGAAATGAACTGTAATATAACAAAAATAACAACTAAAGAATGAGAAATCATTTCCAGTATGATGTCAAATAAAGGCATAGAGTTCTGTCAAAGAATCCGGTCAAGGGGAAAATCATCAGATCTATAAGGAAATGTTTTTCTTTTCTTTTTTTTTCTTTTTTTGGTCTAATGTCTTGAAACCATGCTACCGTTGCCTTTACATTGGATGTTCAGACAAATGGCAAAATGCGTACATATGGTTATGCTTCCCCCAAGATAAGAGGTAACATGTTTACTTTTCTTCTCCTGGCAGCACTGTGGAGTAGATTTGCTATTTGGCACTTCATTAAAAGGAGAGATGGTCTGCCGTGTGAAGCAGATCACCCTGGCCAGTTAACAGTCATGTATCTCTGCTGTAAAGCAGCGTGTGTCATGGGGGAGGAGAAGAGGGCTCAGGACGATGATCTCACGCTCATGGAAGTGGAGTGTGATTTTGATAATGAGACACTGTGGCTTTATCCTTAAGCTTCAGATGCCTGACAACTCTTAGGCTCATTGGTAGGATGATGTATAATGACCATTGGACAGCACTATGAGATGTAATCAAGCTGTTTTAAATAGATGTGCCAATGCATTATATAGTCATTCAACATTTTTAGAGGTAATTATGTAATCAGTAATTATAACCGAACCCGATAACATTGATTGCATTTACATTACAATCAGCATTCTGGATGCTTATACAATGTGCATACATTTTTGGCCTCAAAACCTGACGAGTTAAACTCATTTTTTCAGGATTTTGAGAGAACTTTTTTGATAATTGCGTTTATGAGCTGTTTGCCATGTAAATGCACTCAGTGATGCCGTAAGTAGGCCAATTGTTGCTGAAGGTAGATGATAAATTGTGTAAGATATAAAAAAAAAATGAATGTTGACCTGACCTGGCCATAATGGGCCTGAGCATTTGTGCCTTTACTTTAGATTCCCTGCCACTTTCTTCCCTCATAAATGCCATTTATAAGCCAAGAGTTGCCAACACGTAGCAATGGAACAAAGCGCTGTGGTCACCTTCACACTGGAGAGAATGGGACTAGCACACCTCGGAGAAGAAACTGACGCTTTCGGACTATAACTGTTTAGACCAGGCTCCCCACTGCTCACACATCATGCAAAGTGTGGCCATGAAAGGGCTCTAGAAAGCAAATGAGGAAAACCACAGGAGGAGAGAGACAGACAGAGAGAGACAGAATCTGATAGCTCGGGCTCAATACCCCCCACCCCCGTTTCCCGGCCCACAATTCTTCGTAGAGCTGAGGGTGAGTGGCTTGTCCTGGTTTTTTTGTGGACAGAAGAAGAGTTGCTTGAAGAACCAGCAGGTGCTATGGACATCACTCTTCAGGCGGGGCTAGCAAAGGCCCCTTGTTGCAAGGCCCCCCAAGGCAAAGGAAGAGCATAGAAATCAGAACCAAGGGGGAGGGCACTCTAAGCTGTGCCTGTGAACAAAAGAAAAGACACATGAATAAGGTACAATGCAGGAACCAACAATGTTTTTTCTGTAGATTTACTAATTAGCACAGATAGTGGGTACTAAACATAACAGCTAAAAAAAGAGCAAGTCATTTTTTAAAAAAGGGTTCATCAAAAGGTTACTTAAAAACAGTAGATCTTACAGTTTACAGCATAAAAAATAATTTTTGGCTGAATTATGCCTTTACAGCTACAGTGTCACACTTTTAGTTCAGCAAAATGCTAATGCAAAAGTGCTGAAATTAATTGCAGCATCAAGTCTGTCACTTTTCCATGAGTTTCCATGATGATTAGGATTCTGCATTTATAAACTAATATGATTTATGCATTTAGAGGGGCACTAGTATTTTGTTCTTTCACTTCACTTTGAACAAAGAATCTATGTAAACCTGTGAGGTCATCTTTTATTGTTCGTTTCATGACTTCACAATGATTTCAGATAGCTTTAGATGTCAATGAGCTTCATTCTTCCAGCACAACAGTGCCCACTGAATGATAAGAACCATCTTTTCACTTTTTTTTTTTCCTACACCTGCATAGTGGTGCATTTGAGTCATACAGTGCAGCGACACAGATTCTTATCTAAACCGTATTTTGTTTGTGCAGTATGACATCATGTCAATTGAATATACAGTAACAACAACAGCGAGCTGTGGGAACTTTAAAACAGGAACTTTGTGTCAGGCAGTTGCTTTCTAATCATCCAGTATGCCCCTTGGTACTGAATAAGGCAGATTTCCAATTTCTAGCTCTCTGCAGTGCAGTGCCTTTGTGCTAAGTTTTTGAAGAGGAGGTCCCTCAACATGTGCTGTTCCTCTTATATGTTGTGGCATCTGGATCTTGTAAAGGGTTGTTCATTTTTGTGTTGCTTGTGTTCCATTACCACAACCTTCAGTTCTCATAATCTTCCGCTGAGCTTTTCAGTTTACTTCCTAGAGCATTCAAAATGAGAGAGCCTTGTCCAACATGTTGTTTAGTTAGACTGGTTGGTCATATACAGGCAAGCTGAGCTCAATCAACAGCACTTGTGGCATAATGTTCATTTACCACAAAAATGACTTTTCCCTTCTTTTGTTTAAAATATACATAAACATTGCAGTGAGAATTTACAACCGAAGTAAATAGGGCCAATCAGTAAGTGCTAGTATACTCATTATTTTAATGGTATAACCAAAAGATGTAAACAGTATCTGTGTTCACAAGATTTCAGTGTGAAAGAAGAAATTTGTTTATTTACTATGTTCTTAACAACAGTTTACATAATGCATAGTGCTGAGATTTATTAAACAATCATAAAAATGACAAGAACAATACTTAAAAAGAAAATAATAATAATTTGACCCCATTACTATTTTCTCTTTCCATTTCTATATATAAAAAAAGACAACAAAAATGGTCATGAATGCTGTTGACTGAGCTTGATCAAATAGTTAAACACAATTTACTCACCCTCATATAATATAATCAGTTTCTTATTATGTTGAAGATATTTTGAGCAATGGTGGTAATCAAATGCTGGTTGATGGTCTCCATTGACCTCCATAGTATTGCTTTCCCTATTACGGAAGTCAATGGGCACCATCAACTGTTTGGTTCTTAAGAATCGTTCAAAATATCTTCTTTTATGTTTAAGAAACTTGTAGAAACAAATTAGATTAAGGACAAAGTATTCTTTTTTGTGTGAACTCTTCCCTTAACTGTGAACTCACATATTCCTTTAAGAAAACTGTCAAGATAGTGTTCTTATTTTTTTTCTACAACATTTTTATCAACACTTATTCATACAAGTCAGTCTAATTCCAAGTCATTCCCTTGGTGTTAACTTGTAAGTTCTGGATTCTACACTAGCGATGATTTCCTTTGTACTCTAGTATGAAAAGATGCAGTCAGTCAAGCTTTTAATAAAGAGACATCCTTCTCATCTGCAGGTAAGGTGGTGCAGTGTAATGAAAAAAGAGAGAAAGCCTTTCAAGTGCCTCCACTGTGGCCTTGTTCAGTGGTTCTCTGTCTGTTATCAGCCCTTGAGGAGAGTTAATTGCCCCGGTCAGTCTGTGCCCCGTTTTAGCCATGGATGATGAAGTGTGAGGTTACGTTTCTCACACTGCACAAAATGTGAGATGTTGTACACTAGCCAGATGCAGGTCAAACACTTTAGTGGGAGTCCCATCTGGGCTATGGACTGATTTACTGTACTGTGTCATACAGTAATTATTGCAACATTTTCTCTTTAGAGATAAAATGTCTGTCAAGGAAATTAATATAAATGTATCACATTTCGGAACTGTGAGTGGATTAGGAGAAAAAGTTTGTGTTTGGTACCACAGGCTTGATTGGCACATTAGTTCCCTTAAATGGACTGGTTTAACAGACTGGGCCTAAAGGAATGTGGGTGAATGCGCTAAAAGACGTGAACTTTGAACCCTCGTACGGCATGGGGGAAGCTGAAGAAGGAGCCGAATGAAAGAGAAATCTTCGTCTTGTTTGAGGTTGAAGTGCTGTTTGTGGACTCTACATTGTGAGTCACTGAGCCGTTCCATTTAATGGAGCTACACAACTTCCTGCAGCTTCCCTCATTGTGCTTCCAGTATGCTGGGGATCAAAACAAGCATTGACTGCCCAACTCACTCAAAGGATCTGTGCGTTTTATTGGTCGGAATGGGAGTGCATGCATAGGCCTTGCTCTTTGTGTCCTCTTTGGATGTTAAGATGGTGTTTTCTCTTTCAATTGAAGAAGTATATGAATAGGAATTGTTTGTCAAGAGAGAAAAATGTAATTCGCTATAGATTGTAAAACTGTGGTGGATTTGAGGGTTTGGGATTTCT
>JAUMHI010000055.1:12666670-12712488 GCA_032359435.1 Enteromius unitaeniatus
CCTCCTGTAGGGACATTGTACACTGTTCAGACAACTTAAAAAAAATAGCTGCGAATGAGTTCCTATCTCTCTGCCATCCACTGATTTATTTTGTTCTTTCTTTTTTTTTTGAAACTACAACACTGTGTGTCAGCATTTTAGTGTGAAGACTATAAGTAATGTAAATGTGCTGATAGGATCTGTCAGATACAGTTCTCTTTTATTTATTGACATTATAACTTGAATGTTTCCTTAATAGAGTCCATATTTTTTAAAAAAAGGTTTTGGTGCTACATCACTGAAAATTTCATGGAGACAATGTTTGTAGAAAGAGAAACACTTTTATTAGACAAAAAGATTAAAGTGCTTGCCTGAGGAATTGTGTATCTAGACGTTAAGTTAAATATCCATTTTATGTGAAAAACAAGCTGAAGCGGTTCAAATGAGATCCAGGAGTATTATCTTTGGATAGGACATTTAATTGGCATTATAAGAATATCGGAATCATGTTGACTCGGATATTATACAACATTGACAATGTATTATATTCCGCTCTGTATGGGTTTGGTAGATCTGCAGGAGAGAATTGGAACCACAGAAAGCCAGCAGTCTAAAGTCTGGTAATCTCATAAAGACATGCAGTTTTTCTGTGCCAGCAGTAATCTATAATTCATGGAAGAAGTGAATAAGCAAGCGGGTTTCTGTCAATCACGGTCTTCCTTTCCACATGCTATTCTCCAGAATTCCCAGCCCTAGTCAGTATGCACTCAACAAAACTTTAGAAATTGAGACAGGTGCTGCTTCCCTCAAGGCCTGTCCAGGTCCATTTATAAATGAAAATTTAATTAGATTATTGCTTTTTACCCCTTGTATTTGTTACTCATATTCTGTTGGGCTCTTATTTTTGCTTTCAGGCTATTGCATTGGTAATGTCAAACTGACCTTGCTCTAAAATGGCATTGGCCCCTTATGGGAGAGGCGGGGTCGAGGGCGTCTCCTCCTCCAGCCAGAAGGTCTTTGGCTCCGGCCGGCTCGAGCGGAATTCTGCCGCAAAGGAGTCCTCATGCTGCCCACCTCCTCCAGCTCTTTGCTATGCTCGGTGGAGGCCATTGGACCTGTGAACAGGAAGAGGGTATGTGAATTATAAAACCTAACATAAAACATATATATAAAATATAAGAGTAAAACTTTGGTTAAAGTGTGTAACTTGCAAAAAAAACAGTGTTTCCAAACAAACCCGCCCCAAAATCACAACATTGGCTGAGCCATTGTCAAACAGTTGATATTTTAATATAACCATTTTTTATTGAATATTAATTTGAGATAGGATAAGTAAAAAAAAAATACACAATTCAAGCACAACCCTTAGTACAGTCATGCACACTGTTTACATACAAAACTTTAAAAGTTCTTGCATCATGTGAGAAGTATCTGTCTCAAAAACACTGAGTAGACACTTGTCCTGGGCACATATTTTGCGCGTCTGAGCGCACTACACTGCTCAGTTGTGAGTGTGCTCAGATGTTTCGAGTCATCTCTCAATAAGTGCGAGTAGATCCTTTAAGCCTGTCTCATATCCACAGCTTGATCCACATCAGTGCATCCCTAACCTCTCACCTCTTTAGAAAAATCAAACAAAGTCCTCCGGAGAGAGCAAACATTCTGGGAGGTTTTGGGGAGACCTTGATCTGCGCAGCACTATCTGATGTCACTGATCTCCCATTGAAGTCTTGAATTGGCTTTCTGAGGGTGTTTTGTTTGAGTGCATCGTAGGGATTGGATGTCTTTCCATCAGAAAGTTCCTAGTCTTACACAATAACAGAAGCTAGAATCAATTAGACCTGTCATTTCTTACATTATAGAAGGGGATGAATGGGTAAACTTGCTTGGTCAATCATCAGTTATGTTTTTCGTTTCAGCCCACTGCTTTTCAATCCTTCATTCCTCACTATACACATACCATGCTATACACATGAAGATTATTCATCTGGTTCTTCTAAATTCATCTTCCTTTTACGTGTACGTCTTTCCGTCTTAACCTTTTTTTATCTATGTTTGTCTTTAACTCCAACAAAAAAAAAAAATGCCTCCAGAAATGTCTTAAAAGAGGAATCTTTCAGTGAGAGCTCAACAAATGCCTATCCTACAGAGTAAACAGAGAATCCCATTAACCTTTTCCCAGCAAGAACTTGAATGGGATTACTCTCATTGGGTCAAGACATTCCTAACATCTCCGTGGGGAATGACAGACAACCTATATTAAGAAGTCTACAGGGAACAGCTTTTTTTGTGGGAAAATATAATAACATAAGCAATTGTTATGAATTAAACAAAAAGTTATCCTTTAGCTATCTGGTTTGTACAAATAAGTGCAATTTTCTTGTCTTTTCTTCATGAAAATCTGTTTTTAATTCACAACAAGCAGCTAACACCATATGATTTGAATTGCTAATGATACAGCCTTGAAATCATACAGAATGTGTAGTGACAGGACAACGTGAGGCTAAACACGTTGCCTGTAAGTCTGATTATGAGTTAAATATCTGCAAACTATATATTTAAATTCCTGACAGCTCAAATTACATTTACAAACTAATCGCCTTTAGCTGACACATTACACGTTCACAGCAGACTAATTCGCCAAACAGTGGACTAATTCATTTGCCCCAAAGAAAAACTTCATTGCATATTTCAGCGTCTCATGAAAGAAGGAAACCATGCTAAAACCCATCTTTCCACCAGGCCTGCTAATCCGAGCATTATCCTCCTGTTATTTCTCCAGAAATTACTGAAACAAGTTTGCACATTGTCTGCATTTAAGTCTGTAAGGGTTAACATGTAAAAAGGCTCCATGTGAGCTTTGAGAAGTCTTTTTTGCTTTTCCAGTACCATAATCACTCAACCCAGCATATTGTTCATTTAGCATGAGGAATAGTCTTGAAATCTCTCTGAGGGGGCAAAAAGACAAGGTTTTTGGCCAGGCAAGCAGAAGAGGCTGTAATTACACCTGGCTGGGCTGAACACAGCACATCACTGCAGCTCTTCTATCGGCGTCTGTCATAATGACACAGTTATGTTGTTTCCTGCCATCACCATCTGACAGGCAGCATTTGCTGCCCGCTTAGCTTTGAGGGGAGCAAATCTCTCAGAAAACTGTCATCCTAGGCCACAAACAAGAAAAAGGCTGCTAAAAATAATCTCTGGTAGGGATAAGAACAGCGTTTATGAATTAACTCAAGACATGCGTCGGACTGATGAAGAGGAAGGTCTATTTTAAGCACTCAGAATCACTCCATTGTCTGTTTTACGACTCTTGGCTTCTTCTCAATCTGCGTAGCTCCTTGTTACTCTGCGGGGCTGTATCTTTCCACACTGTGGCGAATACAAAGTGACAAGAGCAATAACCGTGGATATACTATAATAGATGGCATATGCTGATGGGATATTCCCCTAACTTGCCGCTTGTTTACCAGACCCACTCAGGGATGAAAACACTCTAGCCTCCTTATTGCATTAGATCGGATGGTGCTGATAGCGGGCCTCATTCTCACCAACATAATTTCTTCCAGGTTCACCATCTAATGACAAGCAAGTCAGGAAGTAATATTCCAATAGATGTTTCTCACGATACCAAGAGACTTATTTGAAGACCCTTATAGGCATAGTTCATCCAAAAATGAAACTTGTGTCCTTTACTCACCCTAATGTTATTCCTTAACTGCATGACTTAGAATGAAAGACAGCGGGGTCCATTATGTCACTTTTACCATATTGATCAAAATATATTATGTTCTATTTCACTGTAGGAAATTCATAGAGGTGAGTGTAAACCCCGGTGATATGTTCAAATAAGTGGTGCTAAAACTGCTTTGAAATATTCTTTGAAACAGTAGGAAAAGAGTGGAGTTTGTTATATAATGCCAGTGCCAAAATGTATTAGTTTAAAAATAATGCATGGTAAAATGTTATACAGTAACATAATTCTTTGCAAAGAAATGCAAAAATAGGTTGTTAATAATCTGCCAGTGTAATCAAAATGCTGTGAAATTGCAGTTATTTGTTTGTTTGTTTGTTTGTTAGTTATAGGCACGTTTTAAATCAACCTACAGTATTTTGATTCATTTTGGTTTCGTAATTTCATTTTTAGGTGAACTGTCCATTTAAGCATGACTTTGTGAGTCATTTAGCCTATTAAAGTTTAATAAAGTGAGAATTATGGTAACACTGAAATGCTGACCACAGTTTGCCTCCACAGAGAGGGTGGCGTGACAGGAAGTGTCCAGTTTGGTCAGATTTCCTCCAAGCTAATGATAAATAGCCAGATCTTGGCCATCTCATCCTCTAGTACCACGCTCCTAAGGTGCTATCCATTATGTTGACTTTTTAACACGACTGCCTCACCGTGCCTAGCCTCCGCTGGACACCTTGTGTCTGATAGTGTGTCCCTGTAAATCCCAGGGCTGCCTCTTAGCCGAGAGAGTTATCCATCACCCAGCACTTTCCTGACAAGGAGAGAGAGGCCCAGGGTAGGCAACGTTTATAAAGGGCCGAGCACAATCTGATGAATGGTTTACCAAATGTCTCGGACTGGCCTAAATTTACAATACACTCCCTGTACAAACACACTACACGACAAATAAAGAACCGTGACTTCCAATAGATACAAAGTTTAGGCTAGTCTGAAGACCTTTAAGCTTGGGGCACCAGATGGATCTAATCTTTTACTCACTACTCCAGGAAGTGAGAGATTAGATCTACTTACACGCAAAGCAGAACCAGGTGAGGAGAGGGCAACCCTTATTTATGGCTGGTTGTACTACATGCATTATCTCTGCTTACACATTTGCCCTTCTAGCACCTCCACCACCCCCCATCTTAAATCATCCGAATACAAAGACCAATCAATGTACATTATAATTGCTCTGTCTATGCGAATCAAAATGGTCTCGCTTGGTTAGTTTGTTTGTGCAACATTATACAGGAATATTGATTTATTTGTCATTGTTTACAGAAAATTCTCCTTGACGCACCCTATCTGTTTATTGTGGAGACACGAATGCAGCGGTGGGTTTGATGAGAGGACCGTGCCAATGTGTCTGACAGACATCCAGCTTCACTCTCTCCACAGCATGAGACTGCAGTCATAACAGCTCTTGTAAGGGCGTCTCCACAAACATGCATAATGGATACCAGCAACACAGCCACATCACAAGTCAAAGGTGATACAAAGTGTAATGGAGGTTTTTCTTATCTTTTGTTTTTAATAGCAGTCTGAGGTTAATGAGGTTTTGTGTGCGACTTCAGTGTGAGAGTCTGTGCATGTCTAAACAGAGGATCCTGTTCATACTGTAATTCAAAAGTGGCAAGTTAACGGGTCTTTGGAAGACTTTGATTGCACTTACAGGCATCTTACAGCAGGCGATGTGTAGGGTGATGTATGATCTGGTTTATGTAGCTGTTATATGTAAAATCTTATTCTGGCACACATGTAGTTTTGTTATGTTTGCATAGAAAGTGAAACGTATTATTAATATACTAAAATCCCACTGACCCTCAAACTTTAATAAGGTAGTGCATGTAATTGTGGTCTAAATACATTTATACTAGTATATTTATAATAAAAATCAAAGAGATTTGTAAAGATTTTAAGCTGGATATGTACATATGTTACATACATAAGTCGTATCTGTAAACATTAGATACTAATATCTATAAATCCTAACAAGATCAGGCTGTTCTGATATTTGTTTATTAGCCCATTTGTATTCTACTCATACCTTTTTAAACACAACTTGTTGCCTGGTATTTTTAACGAGCTGATTTCTGATGTACATTTAAATGCACTCATCAATGCTTGGCCGCACATGAATCCTTTTTTATCTATGTATGAAATTGCGCACAGAAAAGTGTGGCTTTTATGCTGTGTGTGAGTAAACACGGCATTCTAATAATTTCCATTCAGGCCAAATAATTCCCAAATGAATTTTGTGAATGAATGTGCATGTGCGTGACTGTCGATGCTTTGTTTTGCCTTGCATATGCGCGAGAAGAGGCGTGGAGTCCCATGGGGGTGTAACCATAGCTGACGGTGTGTGACGTCAGAGGCGTGATCCCCAGTGTCTCAGAGGACATTCATTCAACGAAATAAGAGAGAGAGAACTCCACACTTAGCAGCTTTTTTCTCCGCCACACACGCAGGCATGCCAATTTGATGCCCGCTAAGACTATCCTTTAGCTTGTCACACTTGATCATGAGCATTATGCCTAGAATGAGACACGTTAATTAGCATGAAACCCCAGTATGAATCACTTGCCTAGCTCATAAATAAGACCCTGTTACACAAAATTTCCTAACAGTCTGCTATTATGTCCTTAAATATATTACTTCTGATATAGACAGTTAAGTTAAGGAAGCCAGTAGGACTCCCAGAGCGGCGGTTAAAATCAGCCACCTGGCCTTTTGAAGCCTGGAGTCGCTGCGCTGCTTATCACATGCCTACCAGTAGCGCAGGGCCTTGGCATAAACTGGTACCAATCTCTAACATGCTCTCAAACCACGTTTCCATGGCAGCCACTGTGAAAGGCACTCACTGAGGAGCAAGAGAATGACATTGTTAGCAGGAATGGATCAGGTTTCCCAGTTTTCAAATTTCAGCATAGGTCCATTATTAGAGTGAGGTAGGCAGTAAGATTTTTTAACCCTTTCCCTGTCCATCAGATCAGCCGTCATTTGCATTGTACTCCATCGCAACTGGGGCTGTTTGATATTCAGCATTATGCTGCTGTGATAGCACGTGGCTCACAGGAGGAAATGAAGGCAAGCATTGTGTTCTGTGACTCCGCAGAGAAACCGGATCGCTTGAAAAGTTCACAGACTTTCCCACACCTCCACGCTGAGCTTGGTTACTGAAAATAAGAGCGGCGCTCTGATAAAAGTGGCTGTAGCTGCTAGTCACCGCGCTGTTCTCTGATCATTCCTGACACTCTCAGATGGTGTGCAGCCTTGCAAGCAAACTACACATGACCCAAATTAGTGCTAAGCTATAATAATGTGGTTAGAAATGGCCCGGTTCCGAATGATCAGAGAGCTGCAGGTTCAAAGCGCTATGGCTGCTGCCTTGACTGCTAATGATGTGTTGAGAGAAAGAGAAAAGATGAAAAAAAAGGGGGGAGAAGGCTGATTAAGACTTGCTCAAGCTCTCGCACCAGCTCTTCAGACTGGTAGGGGTGAATCACTGGGTAGAGGTTACTGCAGGTTGGACCTTTAAGTACAAGAAAATCAAGAGAGCCGATCATGCAAAGCATCTTAAGTACGATTTCTTCTGAATTGGCTTCCAGGAGAAAACAGCATGCCGTCTCAAAGAGGATTTGCCTCGGCGGTGATCGAGACCTGAATATTCTCGTCAGCAGTGATGGGCTCAAACTCAGCATGTTGGTAATCGTCAAGAAAATGCTAGCTCTTTAGCGACGAGATTCTCCGGCTGTCTACTCCAAGGGTCTCTAATCGGTAGTGAACCACATCCACCCTTACTATTGTGCTGTCAGCTGTGAGCCCGCATGCTTGCCGTCTTTAAAGTGGATGTGTGACGACGTAGCTTCAGTTCTCCTGCTTCGGGCCCAGTGCCGAGGAACTGAAACGAGTGTCAACCAGTGCATGCTGGGATATTTCCAGCTGAGATCACACCAAACAATCAGTCATGAAAAGATACATATGTGTCATGTGGATGAGAACTGACTGGTGGTGCATGATTAACAGCTCAGATGTGAATGGCTGAGTGTTTTTGTTTGACAAAATTTGCCCTGGTTCTCACAGTAACTTTGTGGGTCAAGTTACAGGCCGTTTTTAATTACTGACAGTTCATTTACCTTTTTTTGTTTATGTGTGTTGGTATATCAACCACAGTGTTTAACCCGAATAAGATTAAATGTAAAGCTTCACAATCTTTGAGTAAACTTTCTGTCTGAATTGTATATGTATTTTCAGAATCCGGTTCCAATTTCTGCATGCTAGTTTAACAAACAAGACTCATTCATTCAGTGTAATAGCATGTTTGGTTTCCTATGGGATATGATATCAACTATCATGCATATACCTCATTCGTTCTATACTGAAAGACAGGAAATGATAAAGCATGCTTCGACACCTAATATCTTTCAGTTTTGAATTGTTCCTTCTGGACGTTTTAAAAACAAATTCCTTACTGTACCATATATGCAGTGTCTGGCTGACATTCAGATACTTATCAGAATAGTTCATAATAATTGTTTTAGAAGCACAATATGTACAGAGGTGTTACATTTAACGTGCATGTCCCTGTATTCAAGAGATCAGAGAACACATTGAAGCTCGGGCTTGTATTGGCGGTTTAATATTTAGAGCAATAAAAATTGAAGGCATAACACAGATATCTTGTACCTCAAGGCTTGGAATTATGGGTAGTCCCAGTGGGGGCATCAGTAAAGTGTTCCAAAAACTCTCAAACACTTCTCATAAACAGTCCAGGCAGTTTCTCACATTCGTAACGTTCAGAGCAGTCAAAACTCAGCTCTGTGTTTCTGAGCAGATTTAGTGCAGCAGCAGAAGCCTTAAATCAAACTAACGGTTTGATGTGATATACTTCTGAAATAATCTGGGAAAGCTCACAATAGAAGTACAAACAACAATGCACTATTCATTTCTGCGGTTATATATGAACAAAATTGTGTTTTTCATTCCTCGCTTTTCAAATTGAGCATGAAAATAATTAAAGCACATTTATTTGCCGACTTGAAATATTTATACAGCATTTTGCCTCGCTGTTAATAAAAGTGTCCACTCTGATCATATCTGATCGGCAACCACAATAAATGTAACGTTTAATATTTGAAAAGGGAGCCATAAATCAGGTTAATACTGCGTCCCCTGTGGACACGGCAAGGCATTTGGTGTAACTGGCTTTAATTAAAAAGTTGGGGTAAGAGAGATTTTGGGGGTGTTGAAGGGATATGTTTCTGAGGTTCGTCAGCTTGCTTGTGGGTGCAGGCGACATGTAGCTAAGCCAGATGCAGAAGTGTGCTTCTGAGAGAGTGGTTTGCAAGCATCCATTTGAAGCAATTTTGGCACCGGGCCCTTTATATTCCCCGCATTTGTCCACCTGCAAATTCGGGAAGACCACCAGCTGTGAAGTTTTAAAGACCTTTTAATATTTTAGTGGCTGTGTTCCTTGCCACATCAGAAGGCTGTACAATCGCTTTTTTCTTTTCTTTCTCCTCCATCAGCACCCTTCAGAATTTCTCCTCTGGATCTTCTTTATAAGTCTGATGGTGGAGGTGATCTGATATATTCAGAGTGCCCTGAATTGCGTTATGCTGGCCTATAGTAATGACACATGTCAAGGCATCCACATCCAACGCCACTGGGGAGCTTTTCTCAAAGGTTACCCCATGTCTTTACCACATGAGTTATAACAGAGCTCAGAAAATGTACTCTGTTTTAATAAAGGGCACTGTTTTATTGGTTCTGCTCTGCCAAGCCGTGTAGACTGAAAAAATAACCACTTTCACAGCTCCAGGCAGATATTTCTGAAGTATTTTTAAAAGGGTGCAACACGTTGGCAGAGAGTGCAGATGGCACTTTGCTTGATCTGTTTGAAAGGGCATTGTGTATTGGAAAAAATACCACGTAGCGGTGTGTAATTCATGTAAATTAATAGTTGTTTAGAGAATCAATCAACTTAATGCCACCTTCATGCCTTCAGTTCCAAACTTTTCTGATTTTCTTTTTTAACATGAAACATTAATTTTCCTTTGGAAGTCAGTTTAATCCAAAGCAACTTTCATGTTCATCCAGTCCCTGGGAATCAAACCTTTGACACTGGTGTTGCTAGCGCCATGCTCAACTGTTTGAGATACTCAAAAATAGAAGTTTAACCGGTTTTGAGAGTATTCTTTTCTTTCCTCTTCCAATGGAAGTGCCAAAAACTCTACACTATGGAGATATTAAAAAGTGGAGCATATGACTGTATTCTAAGTCTTCTGATGCCAAATTTAATAAATGTAATGAATTTATGAAATTTAATTTAATAAATGTTATATTCACTGATAATCATCTAATTTGCCACAACTCGTTTGCATGAAATTCAAGATTTTGTAAATAAATTAGATTTTAGTCCTGAACTAAGCTTGAAATGCAGAAAAGTCATTACTGTTATTATATTACTATTACTATTATTACGAATTGATGGTGCTTAAGCTGTTTATTTTTGTAGTTTGATCACCTTCTCACTCTCATTGCATTAAAAAAGCAACATGAACATCCAACATTTTCCATTTGTAGTCAGAATCTGAAAAAGTCATACGAGTTTGAAAGGACAAGAGAGTGAGTATATCCATATTGTATCACATTCAATTCTTCTTTTTAATTTATTTGCACATCCCTCTTTGTTCCAGTCTCTAACAAATTACGCAGCAGTCCTTACAGTGAAACCATAGAGGATATCCAGGTTAGTCATAAAATAGATCTGAGTCACTGACCCTCTGTATGTGTGTGTGAGCATGTGCACGTATGTGTGTGGCTGTGAAAGAGAGGAACTCAGCCAAAACCCTATCATGCCTCAAAGCACAGCTGAATGATTCTCCATAATCCTGTAATGACCTTTTTGTAGCGCTCATCTCCTTCATGCTGTTCGGATACGATTATCATGTTATCACTGGACATCTGGAAAAGTTTGGTTGTTTGTGTACTCTCCGCGGCCCCTATAATCAAGTGCATAACCGCAAACACCTTCTTCACATTAGGTGGACGCATGGAATTATGATTTAATGCTTCCTGCATGCTGTTAGCACAGGGCCACTGGTGTTATTTCACAAAATATCCTGCTCTTTCCCCGCTTTTCTTCTGCTAAAAAAAACATTGTGTGGCTGAAGATTTCCTAATGAGCCCTATATTTGTTTTGCAGGGGTCTCACGCCGGCCCAGGATAGACAGCGAGCGACAAGCCCATGCAAGATCTCTAAGTTTAATAGCGAATAATAGCATCGTTGACAGCTTGCATGGAATTGCCCTTTTCCCAAAAGACAAATTTCAAACAGATAAAGCTTTGAGATCTGATCTCCACACCCTCACCTGGACGAAGAGGACAAACCAGGTAGCTAAAATTACACCATCTCAAGACTTCTGTGCGTGCATGTGTGTGCGTGTTTGCTCTCCAGACTGTACTTTTGAAAGGATTCAGCCCTTGCTTCCGTGACTTTAAAAGATGATGCGTCGATACCGGACTCGGACTGACAACTCGAAATGTTTCCACAATATGAGGTGTTTACATACCAGACTTGAGAGTGGAAGACAGATTGCTTTCAGGATGAATTATGAACGGCTCAATGCGCTCGAGATTCGCCCATTCTTGAGGGGAAGCCCATTACAAGGCGAGCAGATTGAGGTATGCGCAGACGAGATTAGCAGGGCCGCAGCCGTTCTGCTGGGTGACACTCAATGCATGCGGTAGCCTTGTCGCCTGTTGCACCATGACTTCTCCTCCGCGTCCCCACCCTCTTTCAACCTGAGAAGAAGCGGTGCATAGATCACCCCCATCGCACGGATGCCAATTTCCAGCAAACTCCCAGTATACTGGAAAAGCGTTTGTCTGAAGATGAAAGGCTTCACACCCGCTGCCTACACACAGAGTCGCTTCCAACACCTTCCCGCGACAGCGCACAGCTCCGGCTCCCCGCGGCTCCCTCACCTCCATCTCACGATGGAGATAATACTACTAATAATGACAAGCAGGCAGTCTGACCCGGATCAGACGTTAGCTACTGAGCCTGATCCCATCCTTCCACACACACGCGCAGGGAGAGTGAAAAACGACACTGACCGTAATGCAAGGTAATTGCTTCCCATTTACTCGTGCACAGACCAAAATAGCAGCGTCTCCGTAACAAACGTGTGTGGAAATGCAGGGCGTAAGGGGCCGTTTGATGCGCAGAGTAGCCACTAGCCAGCACCCTTCAAACACACATGCTTCCCAGCAGTCGGACTTTAGAGAGATGCGAGCGTTTACACAAGGGCCACAGTTGTTTTTTAACACGCGCCTGTTACCTGCATCACATCTGCAGGGTGGCCACCGGTCACCTGACTCAAGCTCTCGGTCAGAGCTTTGAGACTTGTGTGACATCCTTCATAATAGGTTTTATTGTAGAGGCAGATAGAAAAAAACGGTAGTGTTTGAGCACGAATTACATAACAGTACAATAGCAGATTGTTTTTGGAATAAATCGCAAGAACTCTTATCTGTGTAGCTTCAGCCCTGAGAATTCATCCATGATGTGGCACAGCCCATAAAAAAGAATCAAATGCACCTTTAAAGGGATAATATCGGAATGCAAATTATACAACCATCTGCTGTTTTTAACAGCTCATTACATACACCTTACATTTACGACATCCAGGAGTACATAATCCTAGAAAGCCAAGCGTTACATGACACCAGGAAGAATCATCAGCATCCTAATCATCGCTGTTATTTTCCTACATATGTCAAGGTAAAGTCGGCACCAGTGGCACAATTAACTTCATTAAACGGGCACAATAACAAGCCAAACCTCTGCAGTGCAGTACAGCGCGCAGCCAGGTGCCGTTTCCCTCCTCTCCCCAGCCCCAGAAGGCTATTCATGCTGGGTAACTGATCAACTACAGCTGCCCATTCCCGTTCCCAAGCCCAAGGCTAACAGCAGAGAGAAAAAGATAAACAAGGGGAGGCTCCGGGCAACAGCCGCCACGCTCCCGACTTACCAGCACTGGCTGAACACAGCAGAGAAACCACCAGCACAATCACCAGCGTCAAGATCTTCACATTCATTTCTGCTCTCCCCTCCGTTTCCCTGCCAGTCGCTAGCTGATATACTGTAGTGGTGTGCGTGTGTGGATGGGAGGGAGAGGAGAGTGGGTGAGCGAGAGCGAGAGAGAAAGAGAGAGAGACTGTTTGCTCTTCAGTGTGTGCGTGTGTCTCTGTGTGTGTGTGTGTGGCTGTGAATGTGTTTGTATATCTGTGTGCAAGTGTGTGACAGCACCGCTGAGATTAAGGGCAGGTTTCTGTCGGAGTTCTCCTGCCGTGATGTCAGCGTTTCTCTTTTGTGAATTGGAAGTCCGGTAGAATGAATGTGAAGAGAGTCGGTTTGTCTCGGATATGGAGCCCAATGTCCCTCATGTTGCTTATGTATGCCCAACTCTGGGGGTCACGGAAATGGGGGCTTCTCACCCACCTCCACCCTCATCATTAACCCTCCCACTGAGAGAAAGAGAGAGAGAGAGAGAGAGGGCAGCTTTCTGATATTAGACAAACATACACCCTGTTTAGATGGTGCATGTCACGAAACAATATCACATTAAGGAAAGATGGTTTTCTTTTTTTAAACATCTCGTCATGTACATGTTGATGAGTTGAACTTCCATAAACTGGGTGGCACATTCTCTGTCTAGTTTGTGTGTTATAGAAAAAAAAAGAAACGTATCAGTATTTTCAGTGTTTTCTTTGATTTGCTGATTCTGAGTCATTTGTTTTGCTCTGTGTGTAGATTTCCATTCTCTTCAAGAACAAAAGGCCTGATGAAAATCTGAGCTGAGGTACACTGGGTACTGCACGAATTTTGTCGTTCAATAAACAGGAAGAGTTTCGCTTCTCATATTGAATGGTGAGTGATGTGCAAAGCCTTGAAGCCATAAAACATTTCTTAAATTATGTATGAATTACATGCATGTAGAGTTGATGTGTACTGGAAATTTATTCCATTAATTGTGTTATTTTGTTTGCTTGAAATATTTGTTTTCATTTGTATTTGTGTTTACAAACTCTGGTGCCATTAATCTACAACAGTTTAAACTGTTTATGGCCCACCCTCTGCATTTTCAACGCCCAGATGGACATTCCCATAATCCAGTCACTAAGAGAATTAAATACAAATGCAGCTAGAGGCCAAGAGACTGGGGCAGTTGAGGACATACTGTATGAACGTATTATGTGCTGCAATGTTGTCAGAATTGTTTTAATCAAGATGCCTGCTGTATGGTTTTGGTTCAAAAATATGTTCTTATTTCTAGCTCAGCCTTCGTAATGTATCACACTGTCTAAATATAATAATTCAAAATACTTTGTGTTCAAAATATTTTGATCAAACAACTATTACTGTTGAAAGATCTTTTCATTTGCGAGAGACTGAAGATGTTTTAGTCTATATTCCTCTGATGCTTATTTATTTTAAACAAATGAAGTGGCTTCTCAAGGCAAACTGAATTGAGCTGTTTTTAATTCTCATTTCTGGAAGCTTGGCTCCATGTGGACTTGTTTTCTGTGGTCATCCGCCCCAGGCAAGCATGTCTGTAACACCCTCTTCAGACCTAACAACATGAGCGCCTTCCATTTTAGCACGGTCCACTTGAAGCCTTCGCTCTTTGTGAAGTAATCCTCTCGTCTGGTACTGTCCGATGCAAAGTCTGAAGGTGCTTTATCCTCCACTGAACTAATTTTAGCCAGGAGATAATTTGTTGAAGAACACTGTCCAGATTTGATGTATGGCTGGTATCTGCTCATAAATGCCTGGATTTAGGCTTTTTAATGAGAGGATTAATAAAAATTAACACAAGGCTAACATAAATTTACAAGATATAACTGTAATTTGCGGTAGAGTATGAATGGCATGTTGTAATGTTGAAGAAAGATGTATAAGAGCATGCATGACTTAAAAATGGTTGTAAAGTTCCTCCAGATTATGCACCAAATTACTTTTAATCCTCTTTCTGTGTTGTGACATTTTAAGTACCTTGCATATGCTGTTTCTTCTCATTTTAAATTCAGAGCTGCAAATATTTCCTTGTTGCTTTGTTATTAGACATATTCATGATGCACCTGGCATGTCTGACCTCAGAGGAAGTACTTGGATGTTTACAGGAAGCTCTTTGAGGGCAGGAATGCCACGCACGCTGCCAGTCAGCTACCGCTTCCACGTGCCGATGCAGTTCATCATCCGAAACCCTTCCTGATTTTACGGTTTATTCATAGTGAAGAATGTCTATCCTCCCAGTTAAACTAAATTCAGTCTGGGTCATAGAAAACAAAGCTGACGTCCACTCAAGTTCACTGATATCTATCAATACGGAAAAATCAACAGGTGTTTGTTTGTTTTTTTTATCTAAAGCTATAAACGGCAACTTATGACATGAAATGTTTACCTAATGATTTGCATGCATTCTTGATTAATGTTCTTCCTGTTTGTTATCCGCCTCTTAATTGTATCTGTGTTTAGTCCAGGCATCAAACACAGCACCTGAATAAATGTGGGCGGATGTTTGTTAATGCTGTTGAGGGGTCTGCTGGTTTAAAATAATCTGAAGCACACCATCATATAGTGAGTATTGCTTTCCAGGCCTGTAAACTTTGCAAAGCCAAGAACTTGTTAATGTTCTGTAATCTTTAGCTAGTTTTGGCAGTGAAGTTTAATTATAGTGTAATGGAAATGGAAATATACACACTTTCCCCATATCAAACATCAGGTCAGTGGATTAAACTTTCATCCTATAATCTTGTCTACCCAGCCATGGATATTTCAAATAAACAAACCATGCCGTTTCTTGTACTGTAGATAAAGGGTTGGATTTTTCCCCCCCATTAATTTCTTTACTAATGTGCAATTTGTTTTGTTTTTTTTCTCTGAATCCGTGAGTTGCGTTCATGGCAATTTATTGCAGAGGGTTTCTGGCTATGCAGACAGTTGTTAATTTCTAGCTCATTATTTACCCTGGACCAGCCAATTATCTCCAGTGAACACTGGCTTCACTGTTGCGTGACTCAGCAGC
Organism: Enteromius unitaeniatus; assembly: GCA_032359435.1. NCBI lineage: Eukaryota > Metazoa > Chordata > Actinopteri > Cypriniformes > Cyprinidae > Enteromius > Enteromius unitaeniatus. The sequence continues at coordinate 12,682,475 of JAUMHI010000055.1, forward strand.
AGCTGTCTCCATAATCCAGGTTATCCGGCCCATCAGTGAGAGCGTGCTAACATGGCTAACATGGGATGACAGTTTAGGGTCACTGTCATTTCAATAGAGCATGTTTCAAATGATGGTTTTTACTTTATTGTCAATGCAAGGAATCCAAAAATCTATTTTTCACCTTTGCATGTACACTGAGTTGCATTGTGCTGGTCTGTACAATTATATTTGAATAGTACAATTTTTTCACCTCCAGTTGAATAGTGTTGCATTTAAATTGCACTGATCAGCATTTTATATTTTGGTTATTTTGTTGTGTTTGTCACATTTTCGTGGAATCGATTTGCATCGTAGTACATTTTATATTTTATTTTAGTTTAGTTTTATTGCATTGTTTTTACTTTTGCATGGACACTGAGTTGAATTGTGTTGCATTTTATATGCATATGTACTCATATGTAGTGTGCATTTTAATAGCACTGATTTTTTTTGTTTTATTTTATTTTTCACTTTTATTAAAGCATAGTATTTAACTATTTTATTACTTTTTTTATATATATTGATTTTTTTCGTAAATCTTATCTTTATCTTTGCACGATCAATATGTTGATTTTATTCATAGAATAATTCAGATCTACATATTTTTTATATTATTTTATTGACCTTGTACAGACAGTATTGCAGTTAAAGGCATGTTTTAGGAAAAACCCTAAGGTCCTCTGCATAATCAATGAGCTGTCTTGTTTTTAAACAGAGATGTCTTTATACAGTCTGAAGCCCACATACTCTTTGTCATAGGTTTAGACCAGAAACCTTAAAAAAGCAAACTCACAACAGCTTTGACTGTACAACCAGCATCTAATCAGAGTTGTGCATCTCTGGGATAGTTTCACAGGTGCCAGATAATGCTAGCGCTGATTTTGAAGTCACCCAGCTGTCTGTGTCTCAAAGGCTCTGATGAAAACATCTCTGGGATCCTTTATAGCCATGTGCTTAGTGGACTTTTGTGTGCACTGACGATACATGCCAACTTTTTTCATGGTTCTTTGGACTTCTAACGGTGCTGTTGTTTTTCTATATGCACCGCTTTCCAGATCCTTCCTTCCTTTAGCAGTGTTTTTTCCTCTCTCTGCTTTCTCTCCTGTCTCTGTCATGTTAAAAACTGATCTAAAAGAAGAGATATGCTGATCATCCAGATCCAGAGTTCATTTATTGTAGCAGTAAGATGAAAAGAAGTCAAAACAAACTGAGAGGTCGTAAAGAAAGCCATAGCAGAGCGTGTTCCCTTTTCCTCCCTGATGATATTCTTATCAGAATTGCGATCACTTCACACCGTCGCATGCAGTTTAGAAACGGCCGGCTTGGTTTGAATAGATGCTGGTTGTAAGTTCTTAAAGTTAGAAAGTAGAGTGTCAGGCTGGCTGTGGATCAGAGTCTGTGGAACTGATGGAAGTTGAGAGATAAGAGACTGCTTTCAGGAAGAGCAGTAGCGGCACACGGGCCTTAAGTGTTCCTGAACAGTACTTTGAAGTCAGACAATGCTCACTCCTCCATCATCTCTAGTGATCTTCATCTTCATGAATGATCTACAAATGACCACGCTATCCTTTCTAGCAAAATTTCTCCTGTTTACAGTTTCCGCTGCCAGGTTAACCTTAGATCCCATTAATGTGCGATAACCGATATTCCAGGTGTTGCACACATCATGTTTAGTCTGGAACGTGTCCGAAAATGCGAGGCTGCAATCAGTGGACATGAAACACAACAACTGTTGCACAGAAATCATGAAACAACAAAGGAAAGTGCTAATTATGCAAAACGTTGTGTTTAACGAGTGTTAAAGATTTTCGTATTCCAGTCTTTTTTCTGTCCTCATTAGTGGTTTGCGTTCATCATTAGCATCAGTTAAGCGTCTGCCGTTCTCTCCTCTGTGTATTTCCGCGGCAGTCTGCCAGCACCAGGGACTTCTGCAGGAAAATTGCAGTCATTTTCATGAAGAGGTCATTATTTGCTCTGATGCAATCAGGCCAAGGTGAACAAAAGACAAGGAGAGGAGTCAATAAAGAATCGGATGTATCAAGTGCAGTTACGGGGTCATCTGCCATAAAAGCAGCAGCGCGTTTTTACCCTACATTCGTCATGGCCGCACTGATAGATTGCTGTTTCACTCACTGCTCTCAAAGTCATTGTCAGAAGCTCAGTCTGATATCTTCTGGAGGTGACACATGGTTTCAGAATTGAAGGGATGAATGTGAGGTGTGGAAATGCAGTGGATTCCTGCTTTTGGCTTCGAGTGAATAGGAAATAAGAAGCCTCTATAAAAGCTATGGTGGAGTGGCAGTGTTTTGAACCCAGCCTTTGTTTCTTATCTCTGTGAAATTCGTCTTTGATGGGCTGACACCTTCCCTGCTATGAATTCTCTTTGCTCTGTCTGTGAAGAAAAACATAACTATTCACAGTTCGCCGTGTAGCATTGCCTTAGAGCCGTAAATACAATTTATTTTGTGTCACGCATAGTCAAAAGCTATAGTTCTCGAGGTGCAGCTGCGTATTGTTATCAGCTAAAATGGGCAAAAAAAGGCTAATGACCTGTACTACTTAATGACCATCTCAGAGGCTGGAGAATCCATATCATAAATCGTTCCTGGGGGTCGTGCCTCGGTTCCCACCTGTAAGGGGTTGGGGGTGCAAGTTCGGGTCATTTTTCAACATGATCAGGGACTCATTAGCAGCGGTTTTGTTTTGCTTTCATAGCAATGGAGAACATATGAAATCTTTTTCCTGTTGTACAGTGTTCTTATTAGCGAGGTCATTCGAGAAACCTTAAGTGGTGGTTTTTATGTGAGAAAACTTGAACATTTGGAAGAATTTTCTTATTATCATATCCCTGGTGTCCCATTCCTGTGTTAAGCTAACATTTAACATCTCGTGTGGAATTTCGAAGTTGCGTTTGTGAACTTTTTTGTAAGATTTAGAGACAAAGATAAAGGTTGAAATAAAAGTAGGAAAGGGGGGCTGGAAAGAAATGGTGAAAGAAGCAAGATCTAGCGGTGGATGTGTTGTCCTTTGTGCATTTGGCATGTTGGCAGCACTTGATAAATGGACTGTTCTGGAGGAATCCATTCACCCTTCACAGTGCCACTGACCCTTCTCTGTTACGTAGCAACTAGACCTTCAGTGGGGAGATCAGTACAGTCCACATAACACAAATCTAGAGGAACACTTCTTATGTCTATTGACATGCATTTGTGTGTATATGGCATGTTGTTTGTTCGCTATTTCCACTAAACTTTGTATACTGTATTAGTCTTTGTCATGCTCAGGTTGCTTTCTTGCTGAATCCCAAAGATTCATCTCTCTTTTTTTAGGATTTTGACCGATACCTGTGAGTTAAAGGGTGAAATGGTTTGCTTCGCATTGTGCAGATTTTTCAATTTCACACTAGTCAGCACACAATGTAAGCTGCTGACCAGCATTTCAAAATAGTACTGAGAAATCTTTCATCTGTCTCATGTGGTAATTTAGCTGCTCAGACACTTTTTCTTATCTGTTATCTGTGATTTTCTATCTTCAGTACTTTTTCACAGCTGTTTTACCACAGACTCTGAAAGGTTCTGCAGCTGAAATGAACAATTTTATGATTGCACTCATTTAAAAAATAGAATAAATTGGCTTTTGACATACATTTAACCTTTATAATGTGATGGTTTGGATTGAGGCTGCAGGCATACTGTACTGTATGTCCAAGTGTGTGTGTACAGTGTAATGATATATAATTGGTACATACATGTATTTGTTAATATTGTAATTCATTTGAATTCATGTAAATAGCCCATGTTTATAGAAAAAAACAACTAATTTCAACTAATGTTACATGGAAGATTTTGGACATTTCCTTTAGCATAGCATTCACTAATGAAGTGTGTATAATAAGGGATCAGGGACAGTCATGAAGATTTTTCTATTGATGTGAAGATGACCTTTAGATTTAAGTCTAGCTTTTTTTAGGTTTTTCAGAAGTCTAGATGTTTAGGTGTTTCTAGGTCATGAAGTGTGAGATCCTGAATTCATAGTTTGGGTCAGAGAAGTGTATTGTGTGACCCAAATTATGAATTCAAATCCCCACACCCACTTGTGGTAATTGTACTGTAATTGTTAGTACTGATGTAATGGAAAGCCTAACATTTCTCAGATTAATTGCATACACATGGACACTTATTTGTAAGGGTGTGACTTGGCTAAATATCATAATATTTCTGTGTGTGTATGTGTGTGTTAATATTTTCAGTTGCTGCTCAAACTGTCCACTAATCATTCTGCGTTGGATTACAGACATAAGGCATGGCCCTCATTCTGCCCGGGCCAAGATGACATGTGCTTCTCTGATGCAGAATATTGCAGAAGAGGCACTCTGCTGTCAGCCTACTTGATTGTAATGCACAGTTCATCCACTTATTGCCTTCAAATGAACTTCAATGTTTGGTACAGTCCGGAACAATCAAGTTTTCCTAACTGTAGAAGGTTTGTGCACAAGGGCTGAAATTTCAGTGAGGGATGTGCGCTGAATGAATCATTATGTCAGTCGGTTCTGGCTGATTGATTGTGTCCTTTCCTGAGGCGTTATGTGCCTGGACACCAACCCCACTGACAGTCAGACCTGACCCAGAAGAGAGCAAAGCATGACATTACAGATCATGCTGTGCCCTATCAAGTACATGACAGTGGTAAATGCTGAGTGGCTCAAAAATGGGAGCACATTCCCAACCCTGATCATCACATTAAATGCTGCCAAGAAAAGTCTGAGCCAACGGGAGGTACTAACAGCGTATCATCATCTTGGCCTGACTGTGAGTGCCAAATATGTCATGTAAAGCTTCTCAGATCTCAGCGATAAGAGATTGGCTGAAACAGCTTTTTAATGTGGGAGGTAAAAGACGCTTGCAGCATAAGAGTGGAGCTGTCTATCTGAGAAATGTTACTGTGGCGTTAGGTGCAGGAGATCTTCTCACTTCCAGCAGCTTGAGCTTAAGTGAAAGTACGTTTTTAATTCTATGCAAAGTCACTGGGTTTCTGAGAACTTGACTGGCCCCCATTAAAGCCCAGACCTGAACCTCAACTGTACACCTTACGGATGAATAGGACCAATGAATGTGAGCCAGGACTCATCTCCCAGCTTCAATGGTTGGTGTTAGTGATGCTCTTGGGTCTTATCCTTGAAGCCATTTACTGTACAACATCTAGAGGAAACCCTTCCCAGAAGAGTGACAGCTATTATTGAAGCCCCTCTCCTTGATGATGGTTTCAGGTATACCCCTCATTGGACTGTCAAAAAGGGATTTTTATTCAGTTGTATATAAGAATGTCTTGTTTGTTTGAGATATCAAGAATGCACTTGGAAACTTTCATTTGATGTTGATAAGAGATGGCACAAATATATGAAATATTCTGACAAGAGACTTCTCCCAGTCTCAAGAGTTAACAGTTGAATTATTTGAGAGAGGATACACTACTTCATGATGAGAAATTAAATCCATTTATCAACCACATAATTTGCACCTCGTATATTATTCTCATATAACAGGGTGAATAAAACTGCATATAATTTCACACACTAAATGAATTTTCGCGTCTTGCTCGAGTCTGAGTCCTCTCTTAAGCATCTTGTGCTGTTTTTCCTTTCTCAAGGTTCATTTTACTTGCTGCATTTAGAAAAAGGGTGTTATATTATGTTTTATGTCTTTTCTTTATCATGCAGATGAGCAGAGAGACAAAATATTTGAAAGAAAAGAGGTTCATCAACACCATTACAAAAAGTCACCTTCAGCTCTGTTAATATATTTGTGTCAAACTGGATGCATTTGTGAAAAGATGTTTATGAAATATTTTGACAAAGTAAGATCATGATGCTTTATGATGCCCCTTTATTTGTTTTATACATGAAGGGAATAATGTGTGTGTGCACACATTGCAGAGCCTCCCATTTATTTATTTTTGAAATAATGATATAAAAACTAGCATTTATTTCCAGTGCAGTCAAAAAAATACAAATAAATAAATAAAATCCTATTCATTATAATGTGATGCCATGTATGAATGGTAGCTTACTGGGATAGTCCACTCACACTGATGTTCCAAGTATGTATTTTTTTCTGCAGATACCAAAATAAAATATTTTAAAGAAAGTTGAGAGCCAAACAACATTGGAGCTAATTAACTTCCAATAAATGGACCAAAAATTCACAGAAGTCATACTGGAACAACATCAAGGATGATGGCCGAGTTTTCATTTCTGGGTGAATTATCCCTTTCATTTTGAACAGTAATCATTTTAAATCTGTGGCGCTTTCTTTTAGCAATAAATATTTAGAACCCAAGCAAAACAAACAGGCAAAAAGCACTATATCCAGAATAGCTTTTTTGAGAGCGGTGTTCTTGAGATAGCAAATTTGTTGCCATATGCAAGTGCTTAGAGGTAGAAAAGAAGAGAAAAATAGTGTTGGCCATCTGTGTGCTATTTAGACTGATCCTAGCAGCCATGGCTGTTTAATTCAAAAACTGTCAGGGAGTGTCATTAGGTGCGGCCATTTTCAGGCTTCAGATTTCATTAGCCACAGGAAGGCCCACATTACCCTCAGGATTAATGTCAAGCCTCCCGATCCAGCTCTGGAAGCTCTGGAGTGCTTAGAGGAATATCTCTGACCTTTTTGTGTAAATACACTCTGATTCATTAAAGATTATGTAGACCACGAGAAAACTCTTAAACAGCTGAAGAGTGATGTGCACTTGGCCTGTAAAGTCATCCTTGCTGCTCAGGGAAAAGAAAATGTATTCCTAAAGCAGATTTTCATTTAAAGAGGTAAAAATATCTAGTTATTTTGAAAAATGGCAGTGGGGTCCAATGTTGTTGCGGTACACAGAGGAAAGTAAGTCATACAGGTTTAGGACGACACGAAGGAAAATATATTTTAGGTGAACTAAAAAACTCTAAACATCCTGCATACTTGTTTTTGTTGTTCCAATCTAAAGTGTTTTTTGATGTTATTTATATTCAAAATTTGATCATGAGCTAAAACCACAACAGCCGAGGTAGCCTCTGTTCTTCCTTCCTTTTTTCTCCAAAGGCCTCTTTCTTGCACTTATCAGGAGGAAGAAGCGAGGGGCTACGTCAAGGCCAAAGCCAACAGCGAGCATGATAACTCAGCGAGGATGAGAGGAGTCATCACTTTTCCTGTTTTAATTAGTAACATCAGCTCCTCAACAGGCAATCATGTCATCTGCTTCCTTCCAGGCGTTGATTATAGAGTGAGGACTGCGTCACACAGACCACACGGGTAAGATATGGTGTGTTTTTAAGGCCAGAGTGAAAGATATTGTACAGAACACAGAATATGTTAAATTTTGAAGTGCAATATATTAGGCCCAATTGAGACATAATCAAGGCCTCGCCCTCTAACCCAGGCTCAACATGTTGATATTTCTATAAGCTTGCTGAATTACAAACCTGCTTCCACTCAAGGGGGTTTGGATTTTACCTGATTCAGGAGGTTGTTAAATGTGCACGATCATGGAGTCATTTATCACTCGCTCACTGTGCGCCGGTCACAGTCCCAGTATGCCGTTCCAGGTGCACCCTTGCTGCACACAAATCACAACTACATGTGATTCAGAGCGGTCTGGATGTCATATAGAATATGCATCATGCTTCCATTTTAGGGTCAAGCATATTCAAGGTCTGACGAGATCTGTTTTGCTCCACTGTAAATGTGTGCATTAACCTTACCCAGGATCTGAAAACCTTCAAGAGTACAACCAATATATACGTCCAGAATGCTTTTAAAGAAAAAAGACCTTTTGAACTGTGAATAATTTTTTTTTTCTTCAGTCATTTAAAATTGAAGACTGCTTGACGGCTTTTAACAACAAAGTCAAAGCTGAAGAGAACTGGTGGAAAGATCTCCACTGTTAGTCTTGTACGAGACTTATAGTTCTGTAAGACATCTAACGTATGTAAGGTGGCACATACAGAATCATAAAGAATTTAACTCTTCTAGTTCACATTGTTATTAACCATTACAGATATTGTAATCTTTTTATTGCATAAATGTTATTTAATAATTAGCTCATAAGCTCAGTTCATAAAAGTTACTCATTTGGTAATGTATGTTACCATGTATGTTTCTGATTTAAAAGAATCCATTCATAATAGGCATTCAGCAACATACAACAGAATTCAGTCATGCCAGTATCCTAGTAAAAGAATAGAGAAGGGAACTTCATGTGATCTGATCGGATCACCAGCATAATAATACTTCTCCACCTTCTCTCAATTCAAACACTGACTTTTATTAATCAGACTGAAGTTTTGTAAGCATTAGACTCATGCTTCTTGGATCCGGTGTATTGGTATTATCAGTTTGTTTATAGGTCGTTCTTCCTGATGCTATTTTGAGATGCTGTCAACAAGTGTTGTTCTACATCCTGTGGTGGAAAAAGTCTGATGATGACTATAGTTAACGCTGAGCAGCTTATTGAGTTTCCCCCAGGAAACCTCCCCCGTGAATCACTAAAAGCGGTGCTGTAGGCAGTCACTGTGGAGACTTCAATTACTGCCGTGTCCCAGTCGGCTGATTTCTAACTGTGGCCAGCAAATTAGAAAAAGGAGGAGGGCGGCAGAGAGAGAGAGAGAAAGTAAGAAAAACTGAAAAATCATTTGGGAAAGGATGGTTTGAAATTCGGACGGGACACTGCAGGGGACAAGTTTCTGGTTAGAAGTGGAGAGGTAACCTTTGTATATACTGTATGTTGGCTACAGGCCAGCCGACTGCACTGTAGGATTCACTTCATAATCCTGTGCATGACTGATTTATGGCTCACATTATCGAATGTTGACTAAACCTCCCCAGACGTCTTTCTTCTGTGTAGAGACAGGTCTGTGAAAATACAGACAAAAACGTCCTACATATTTTCTAATTTAGGCAGCATACATCATCTTCTGTCTAATTGTGTGGTTTTTAAAGATGATTAGGGGAGAGTTCATTGTGGCAGTAGATTATTAGTCCTTCACTGTGAAGCTATAAGTACAGCAGTCTACCCTGAACAGGCTTGTTTGTAGCTCTATAGATATGTAGAAAGTGACAAATGTGTCAACTTAAATAAGCAAAAGTTGGTGCTCTTCTAATATTTTAACATGCAGTTCAAAAGTTTGGGGTAAGTAATTTGTAATATTTTTTAAACCATTAAAATATTTGAATATATAACCTTTTGTTTTTAATCAAATAAATGCAGCCATAAGAGCTACAACAGTTTGAATGTTTCCTAACATTATTTTTCTTTTGTAACAACTTGAATGACACAAGGATAAGTAAATAATGACAAAATTAAATTTTTAGGTGAATTGTTCCTTTAAGAATGCTGATGCTGTGTTAGGGACAGCTGTTGGAGTCATTATTACTTACTTGCAAGATGACTTGTAAGGTTTTGGGATTTTATTAGCTTTAAATACAGCCTAAAGCATATACCTGCACTCCAAATCAAATCTTTTCCCATAATCTAGTTAAATAGTGTAATTGATGGTGTATCTCTTTTAAATATGTTCAATATGCCCTGTGATTCACTTTTCATTTGGGAATTTGCAGCTGATTAGTTTGAGAACACCACTTATTTTAATGAAATCTCAACTTAAACAGCACACCTAGCTATTTATAGTGAACGTGTCGTAGATTGTGCTGCTCAGGATACAGTCTGCAAAATTTCTAACACCTCCACAGATTTCAATTTTCCCCTGTAGCCATGCTGAGACATGAGAGCACTGTTTACCTTCTGTAGGCCAGAAAATGCAGTGTTGCGTTTTTCAGTGTCTTCTTGCACTACAGTGATTTGTTTTAGTGCACTTTTTACTGTATTAGTTGTGGAAACATGTAGTCACACATGGTTGGCTCTGTGAACCCACAGCTCTCCACAGGATTTTTGGGTAAGGTGTTGTAGTGTCTAGGCATGTAAGCTTACTGGTGGCCAGCCTTACCTACAAAAATATTTTCCAACAAAAGGTAATCAGGATTTTCACCTTCTTCAAAGCACTCGTCAATCTGACCCTAACGATTGGCCCAGTGCAGCCGTACATCTGGTGCAGATGTAGCAGACTCTCTCTCTCTCACAGGATCAGGAGAGCTGGATGTCTGCCAAGCAGTGAATGTGCTTCCTGGTGTCTGCGGCCAGCAGAGAGAGTAAACACACACAGGTACTAGAACTTGAGCCAAAAGCCATCAGCACCCCAACTGCAAGAGGCCAGGCCTCAGTGATGTGGGTGATCACTTCAAACAGAATCTGAAGAACGTGTAAAACACATGGCATTCAATCATAGGCGTTTGTGACCAGGTGCAGAGAGGTGTGCGGGATTACAGCCCAGTGCCAAAACGCTGATTAAACCTATGGAACGTGTCAAAGATCACAAGCATAATGTATAAGACAGATTTGAAAATCAAAGTCAACCGAGGTCAAGTTTGTGTCACCTTTGAAATGTTTTTCCTTTCTGAGTCACATTGCCATGCAGTGAGGTATTTCTTTAAACGTCACTCAGGTGTAGAACATTGCCGTATATAATGTAATTAAATATTTCATGTTATGTAGACATGTCAACTTGTCATTGCTTGAAATATGTCAGCTGTTAAACATTTACATATTCATTCTCATGGGCATATGTTTTTATCCTAAATGACTTCTGTTATCCAAAGTGACAGTTATGCAACACAATGTATATAATTTATCAATTTTATGTAGGCTACTTGATAGTAATTTGGTTATGTAACAGTTATATATATATATGATATATGACAGGTATACAACTTAAATATATGTAAATGTACATTTTAATTTTACAGAATTTATGAAAGGATGCAATTATTAGTATTAATTTATTATATAAATTAAAATTAAACTATGTATATCAATCAATCTATTTGTTTGACAATTACACACAATTTTTTGAATAAATTTCATCAAACTATATATATATATATATATATATATATATATATATATATAATACTGTACATGCTCCCTTTTGTCATTTATAGAATTTAGTTTATCCCAGAATAATTATTACAACTTTTACAACTTAATACATTTTTATTAAGTTATGTAAGTTTTTTAAAAATGTTTCATTTCTTGACCTTCCTCTTTTCTACCTTCTTCCTTTATGACAAACAGCCTGAAGATATGTGACATTTTGTCCTTTTACCCTGGCAGACATCACAGAGGAGACAGATGTGATGGCTGTTTCAGAAGATCAAGAGAGTGAGAAGCCCAAAACGCTGCTCCACAAGCTCCAAAGCTCAACAGGGAGCTCCTCATATGTCTACATGAAAAACCAAGGTTGGCTGGTGAGCGTTGGTCTTTGTGATTCAGTTTGTTAGATTCTGAGATGCCCCATGCCTGCAAAAGATCAAATCGTTTCCTCCCAACCCGATTAGACATGGTAGCAGGGGGTATGAAACACACTCACAAGCTTATATTAAAATGCCTTCATCTCTCTCTGATGAGCCTCTTTGAACGGAAGAACGCTGGCTATTAAACGATTAACCAGTGTTGAAGAATCTCAGAAGAACTAATCAAGAATTTAATGGAAGACTTGCTTCCGTTTATAAAAATACACATATTTGTATGCTATTTTTGTCCATTTCTAGTAGGCTGAACTTGATGATGTCGTATGATGGTCTTTGTGTAGGTTTGAGAGAGGATTTCTGCTTAAATCTGTTTGAGTTATGTGCCCCATTTAATCTGACTGAGCAGGGCAAATGGAGTTCATCTAAAGACATCCTGACCATTGATCCCTTTTACATGACTAATTGCCTAAATCTGATTGGTGTGAACATGCTGTGTGCCATTCATATGAAACGCCCTCATCCTGGCTTGAAAGTTGAGGCCTGGTTCAACATTCAGTCACATAACATGGTTTGTGTCGTTAACCAGATTCAAACCAAAGCTTCGGTGAAACATCACAGCATATGTTGGATAATGAGGCTCAGCTGTCTAGTCGGTTTCTCTGACATACCCCTCTTAATCTCATGATGGCTCTGAGGATAATGGGGGTATTTTGCTGGAGATACAGGCAGACTGATAGCGGGCACTGTCGCAGGCTAGCACTAGCCAGCAAAGTTAGCACTAGGGGCGGGTACCTCCGCATTTGCCTGCCATCTGTCGCCCAGGCAGACGTCCAGCAGTACGACAGGGCGCCCACCTGGGAAGGTAGTTGTGTGCTCTATCTCTGTGTGTCTGTGGAGACTCGCCACTGCCCCCTAGTTAGACCTTAATTCGTTTAGACAAGGGTTGTCCAAATCAACATATTTTCCAGTCACATTTATTTATACAGCACATTATTCAATGCCTTTTTAAACCAGCTTCACAGTAAATAACTGTTAATAGTGCTAAAATTCATCAGCTACAAACTAATTCTGTAAAGCAGCTCTACAGGAGGCAAGTTTAGTGTTACTTACTGTAGGTTCAAAAACAGTGTCAATGTTGCAAAGTACCAAGTCCATTGAAAGACAAGCTATATGTTTTTAGCTTAACACCACATTAAGAATATTTCACAATATTGCAAATTCAAAACAAAGGTTTGAACACAGTGATCAGAAGAGATATGGAAAAAATTACAACACATTTTTAGTAAATTTTCAATTTGAACAATTTCTTTTAGTATAAGCTAGACACATAAAAATATATATATATATTTTACTTTCTTTTACTAGTCTAAAACATAAAAACATAGAGTAGAGAATAATGACGACATTGCTCACAGCTGGCAGTCTGACAGTAATTGTTTTGAAATTCAGTGATGGATGTGGTAGATTTGTTTCACAAATTCTACTTATAGGTAGAAGTGTTGCTACAAAAGGGATGAGAACTCTTCAAGAACCTCTCATAGAGAGTGTACTCTGCTGACAGCTAAACTGATAATAGCAGCATGCTAAAATCTGAGACACGATGTCTTTAAAGCCCAATCACACAAAACTGACTGGTAGATTCTCCATCCCTAAGCAAACAGTTTTTTAGGTTACTTTACTGGAGATTTTGGAAATTTTCTGTTATGCATGTGTGAAGGCGAAACAGATTTTGGAATAGGGACTGATTTTTTGACAGTGTATGTTAGCTATGTTATAAATGTTAGCTATGTATGGGAATTTGTCATCAGTGGTGGAATGCTGGGTTGTTTTGTTGTGGCTTACGTTGTTCGTGGCTTAGTTTTGATGATATGTTTACAAGTGTTTTTGGTTTTATTGTGTTTGACATCAAAACAAGAAGAAGCTGGCCATATTCCATGGTATTTTTGCATTGTCATGACAAATTAATGTGGACAAGTCAAGTCAACTCAAGCCATCCCCTATAAAGTGCCTACACAAGACCATGTGCTTTTTCAAAACAACCTAATTTCATACATTAGGTTTTGAAACAAGATTTTTTTTTGCATGAAATATTATGGTTTTTTTCTTTACATCTCAAAAAATATAGCATGAAGATTGAACGATTTGTACATCTGTTGTTACAAAATGCTGTCATTGAAATATAGTGATGTGTGTTTTGTAGTGGGTTTTTCGTGTCTGGTTTTAATTTCCTGTCATCACCATGCTTTTCTCTCTGTTGATGGGACACAGGATTGTTTGACTGTGCAGTTCTTTGCTGCTGTCAGTTGCACAGCAGTGCATATGATATTAGCACATACCTACTGAACATCAAAAGAATATTATGAGAGTCAGTGGAGTCCCTTAACATAGCCTCAATATAAGCTCACTAAAGTTTCTCTTGGATCTGTCACCTCGTGGGGCGTCATAAATCACTTTTGTCAGGCGCGGGGTCGTTAGCCTCAAGTCTCCCCTCAGCCACCGTTACTTTGTTGTTTTCTTCCAGGAGGCTGCTAGCATGTTCCTGAAAGTGTGGCATGTTCCCTACAGATGATCTTGCGTGGGAAGCTGACTCAGGGCTTGGGCATAAAGCGTGCTGTCAAAAACCCTCCGTGCACTGGATGGTAATGTCTTTTTGCCTGAGCATGTGTTAGCGCATTAGATCTGCTTTAGATGCAGTATGCATACATTTTTATGCTATTATAGAATTGATTTTTGGACAAACTGCATTTTAAACGTTTTAAATTATGCAAAGCATGACACACTCTCTTTGTTTTGCTGTGGGTTAGATTACTTTATTTTCCAGGCTAAACAATGGCAGGCATGGTTTACTGTAAGTGTGAGCATGCATAATATCGCTCTGTTTTGCTGTCTCTGGAGGCAGGTTCTTTGATTTGAGATCAGAGCTGTATTGCAGTGGATTTTGTATTGGGCTGTAAATTAATTGAAAAGTTGAATTGAAGTAATAGCATTCCATAATCTAACCCCTTAATCCCATACATTTTTATAATTCAAGAATGAAAACATTTTGTAATATTATATTAAAGTACCATTTCCATGGTAAAGGAAAGCTAAGAAGACTTTCTGTAACAATGTAACATCCCCATGTTTGTTTATGTTCTTTGTTGCCTGTTTTCTCCATGTGCTTTCTGTGACTTTTTACCGTGTTTCCATGACCCAGTTCTGTTTTGATTAGTTAGTCTGTTCAGGTGTGTCTAGTTAATTAGCATTGATTTCCCTTCATTTATAAGTTGCTTCCCGTCTTCTAGTGTTTGTCAGTTATCGTCTACGTTAAGTGTGTGTGTAACCTGCTCCCTATTTTAGGTGTATTCTTGCCATAAATTAATCTATTACTTTTCCTTAATACCTTTTTAACAAAAAAGTGGTCTTAGACCTTTCCACCAATATATTGTTTGTCATGATTAGATTAAATTTAGTGACATAAACTTTGTGATGACAGTTTTAAATGAATTATGTATTTTGGATTTTCAGTGTCTTGTGGCAAACGTACTATAAAATGTTATCTTGAGACCCTGATCTGATGGCACAAAAATTTCTGCATTATTATACAGTTAAAGGGAAATGGTTAATTCATAGTTATTAAATTTTTTTTATAATTTGTTAAGTAATTTTAATAGAATTTTTTTTACAATATTGTAAATCTTAATGAATTTAGTCAATGTTAATATAGGCACGGTAAATGATAAATAATAAATTGAAATATTATTAATTGATTATTTTAGCAGCGTTATTTTGATATCTTTAAAATAATATTATAGTATTTATTAATATTTGTAATGATTTTGTTTTTCATTATATGTATATATTATATAATTTTTTAATACATTTTAAATGTAAATTAGTTGACTAAATTAAATAAACTAAATAAAACTTCAGATTTCTGAAGTTACTTTTTTTTCAGTTAACGAAAAATAAACAGTTTATTTTAAGTAACAAAAACAACTTTAGTTCTAGTTAACTAAACCCTATGTTTTTATAATATAAGTCATAATTTTGCTAATATTTGTACACAAGAGTACATGATTTAGTCAAAACAGATCAATTGTTTTAACAAAATGTTAAATATTAAAATATTTAATTTAATTATACAATTATTTTTTAACAAAATATTAAATATTAAAATTTAATTATACAATATTTATTTTTTGTATCTAAAGGAAGCATGGCTGATTTTTTTAACAGTAATCTAAATAATTATGATTATTATTGTTATTATTTTAGTTCATATTTACTCATGTTAATTTGTTACATTCTTCCTGCTTTTCAAAGTTATTTTTGTGCAATTGTTAGAACATTTCTTTGTCTCAGTCTGTCCTAGAGCCAGACGTTTTAGGTGAAGAGAAAGTGCAGCTGGTCTCAGGTCAGGCACTTCTGGATCATTTTCTCTACATACATTTCTTCAGCCAGTTGGTGTTGATTGACAGGCAAACTTTCTGCCCCTTTTCAGTCAGGGTTCAATGCGAATGTCTGGTTAATGAGGTTGACTTCAAGGATTATAATCAGAGGGGGGATATTACTGACCATATGTGTCAGCGCAGATGAGTGAACCTCCCAAGTTTGTGGTGTCAAAAGGATATTTTTTTTCTTCCTTGTAGTTCTTATTTACCATAGATCCATACAGATCCATGTCACTGCTCCCCAGGGATGACTTTAACAGCCTACCGTCTATGACAGATAAGTTATGCTAAACAGATTATTCATCTTTGCAAGACCTTAGAGGCACAGCCTGGCCCTTCTGAAGAACCAGATCATCATGTCTTGGCTTTCAGCATCCATGGCAAGGCCAGAAAATTTATAGTAATAGGTTCATAAAGGGCTTAACACAGTTAACGAATCTAAGGTGCATTTCTCCACTGGGGTGATTAAAGGAATAATTCACTCAAAAAGAAAATTCTGCCTTATGTCATCTTTAACCCATATAACTTGAACCGTTTCTTTAAATGGCACTGATTGTTTTTGTCTGTGAATATGCTCACCTATTCTTCATTGAACTAAACATTTGATCAGAAAACCAGAGAAAAAGGAGAAAGACAGGGCAAAAACAGAAATGTGAAAAGGAAAAAATAAAAAAGCGCCCTCAGAAGCGCACTGTGACATATGGAAGCTATCACAAGTCAATGCTCCCATCTGTGTCCACAGCCACGGCTCGCTGGCACCCAAAAGCCACTACGCAGGATGGGAGTAATCCATGGAAGAGGATCCATGGGATTGTGATGGGACTCCAAATTCCCTGGGGACAGAGATTTGACCAGGAAGAGAGGAATAAGTAGATGGATTATAATGGTGCAGGGTGAAGTGCAGATGTTCAGTGCTGCTTTACAGAAAACAGGTGCTCAGACATTGAGAAAGGTTTACCAAGGTCACTGATTCTTGCTTTTCGTCAGTCATGAATATTCTTGCTATGATGTTAGTGCCAAGTACTGTGTTTAAAAAAGTTGCAACATAAAGTCTATTGGCACTGCGAGGGTAAAATGTCAACCGAAAACCAAATGCAAGATTTAAAAAAAAAACGTTTAAGTAAATGGTTTGGTCACAACATGATCATCTTGTGTAGCTAAAGTTAAGTTATGTTTATTATCTCACTTTTGCTATCATTTGCTATCTCTTTTGTTATCATTATTTATGCACCTTTTTTTATTTTTTATTTAGTTTTTTTTTTATTTTAGTTTTTTTTCAGGCACAGTGAGTTGATTTCTTCAACATGTACTAAAAAAAGTCCCATACTGTATAAATTCCAGCCATCCTGTGCAAGAGATTGATGCTGAATAGATTCATTAAAACTATACAAGACCAGAATACACGTAATTCTAGATTCCCATGACTAAAACTACACCAGGAGTGTTTAATTCCTGCAGGTTTAATCAAAGCCTTGACATTGCATTTCACCTCACTGACGTATTTTGTTCTTTTGTTGTTAACAAATGAAAAATGACTAGTGTTACAGAAAACTTCCTTTTTAACGCAATAGAAGTTTCTTCACTCTTTCTAAACGCATTTGAAGGAAGTGGTTAAGTGTTTGGTTCATGTGCAGTTTTGATCTGCTTGTTTGGTGCTCCATGAGTCATTGGGACTTCGAGTGCACCCCTGTCTCAACCTCTTTTCCTGCCCTGTTACTCACTGGACCACTTCAGGTTTTCTTGGAGTGAAAAATTTATTGCAGGTTGGTAAATTTTTTATGGCTCCATTTCAGTGGACCTTTGATGGCGTGCTGCGTTCTGTATCAATCCGGCAGCGACCAGCCCTTAACATTCTCACAAGCAGTCCCGTGAGGCCGTCTGACGCACATGCACACCTCCTGAAAAAGTTGCACAGAGCGAGAGCTGTCCTGTCTGATAAATCTCTAAGGACCAGACCTCTATATGATTTACTGCATGTCAGGTATTGGGCTTCTCTGGAACCAATGACCCTACCAGACAAGTGAAGTTTGTCCTCTTAAACACGCTACATGCTACAAATTATCTGTAAAAGAGGATTTGTACTGATTTGAAGAGTTTGGAGAACACCTGATAAGAGAAAAGAGACCATTACTTCATGCAGATGGTGCTTTTCCTCTTTAGTTCACCTCACTCATTTTCTGCAGGGTTCAGGTCAGAGGACTGGGACAGCCATGGCAAAAGCTTCATTTTGTGCTCAGTGCCTAATTCTTGTGTTTATTTTGATGTTTGTTTTGGATTATTGTCACAATGGAAGACCCAACCATGGCCAAGATTTCTGACAGAGTCAGTGAATTATTGGAAATTCTTAATTATTTCCCTAATGGTGGAAATGGTAATTTTCACTGCTCTAGTTGTTTTCTTAAAGCCCCTTCACCAATTTGTGAAGCTCAATTATGTTTTGCTGCACATCATAAATATATTATTTGTTTTTACTCATTGTGTTGATGATGAAAGGCATTTGAGCTTTGTTTTCCTCCTATATATATTTCTGTGAAACAGGAAGCCAGGGCTGGATATTTTCATGTTCATAATCACCCTGGTGTGCTCACAATTGTGAATGAGAATGGGAATATACTTCACAGATATTTTACTCATAAAAAATTCTAGGGGTGCCAATAATTGTGGCCAACAAGTATTGGAGAAAAGACATTTTCATCACTGTACCTAATTTATAATTAAACTGACTGAACATATCTTTGAGTACTACAACTCACCCCATATCTTAAACCTCTCTGTTGGTGTGTGTGTATGTGTGTGATAGAGCGAGAGAGAGAGTTTGACCTCAGCTCGTAGACCTCCCCTAAGGCTACACTGCATGGGCCCCTGTGTTAACACCTCTCCGTGCTGGACACACCTGTCATTGATTAGCGTGAGTGTGTAACCAATCCGGTATGCCTTCCCTCATAAAACAATACATCCAATTTCAGCTTTGCTACAAGATGACCCAATGTATACAGTTATTTTAAACATAAGTACCACCATACCAGCTTGTAGCTTTTCTCCCTGAAGCCATGGAAATGTGTGTTGGCTGTAATGCAGTTTTCGTGTGTGTGTGAGTGCATGTGTATGTGCTTATAGAGGCCCCACTAATGTGGCTCACATAACATACAGAACGATAATGGTAAACCTTCATTTCCACGTGCCGTATTTGTTATTGCAGCTCAGTCTGTGATCCCATCCCTCAACTACGATGCATGTGAAACAAAGAACAGCTGCTACTCGTTGCTCCATGCTTTGAATGTATGCACCATTCCTCGGCCCGCAAAGTAGATCCCCAGGACAAAACCTCAGGAAGACGCCGGTCCCACAGGAACCTGGCTGACCACCGCCATTGGCACTTGACGAGCTTGTCAGCCGCATGCAGAGGGCCAGCTTCTTTTCTTATCATCAGGAAGTTGTCAGGTGGGAGATATTTCTGTTTGTTTGTTTTGCAAATGTATTTGTTTCCGCTAATGCAAACAATTAGGTGACATCCTATGACAGAAGGAGCAGCAGTCCGGCTGCAGCTGGACATACTGTGTGGAGCTCTACAGTAATGGACTCATCCATCAACACAGTCTGTTCTAACTCTGTGACAGCATGGCCAAAGCTGAGGTGACCGTGTTCAAGGTTGACATTTTGGACGCAAACAGGAAGCTGAGATGCTTCAAAACTTCAATAGACTATTATTTCCATAACATCATGGTATCTAAACTGCAGAAATATGGCTATTTAATCTCTTGGGACATGAATCATTTTGAGGAAGAGAAAAACTATACATTTATATATTTATATATATATATATATAGGCTATACAGTGTGTATATATATTATATAATTTGGCTAAAATGTTTGCATATAATGTTGTTGTATTTGTTAAATGTAAAACATTTTATATATATGTATATAATATAAACATTTTGGGATCAGTAGGCCTTTAGAGTAAGTCTCTTATGCTCACCAAGATTGTAATTTGATGAAAGAGATACTGTGTGTGTAATATTGCAATTTAAAATAACCTCCATACAGATCTCGTCCTGTTCCTTGTTCCATGCTTCCAGCCCCATGCTTCACTGTAGGTATGGTATTATTGGGATAATACTCATCATTCTCAATCACAGATTATAAATTTAGATAATGCATTTAGTTGTTAGATATGAAGTTTGAGTCCACACTGTCTAATATGTGAAATGCTGTATTTATGGCACATCAACATAAATGTAGTTATTTAATAACTATTAGAGCAGGTAAGGAATTATTCCTCTTTACTGGCTTACAATGTACTGTATCATACTCCAAAAGTTCAGTTCCTCTTGGACTGTAAAAAGTTTGCCGCCCACTATAGTGTTTGTTATTGTTTATCAGCACCTTGTAGTCCGAAGTCTGATATTTAACCATTGCTCTTTTTCCTAGAGTTTACTCTATCTACCAGCAATTCTCTTTTTAGACTCCTGGCCAAATAACACAAAGGTGCTCCATTAATAATAATTTTTTTGGTTGACATTAGAAAGAACGGTGAGCATGGTGTTTACGTCCTGTGGCATAAAGCTTTAATTTAAATTATATTGCTGTTTGCAACTCAGAATCAAGCTTTTTAATACATTTACTGAAATATGCTGTAAATCGGAATCGGCTTTTCTGCTGCCATTTGTGTATGCTGTGGGCTTATTTGTTTGGCCCAGTGTCATATGCCTTCTGAGAAAGCATTCATGCAGAGAAAGAACCAATTATGTGTAATTTCTGCTTTTAAGCCCATCTCCCATAATCACCATGGTGATATTTTAAATGTGATTAAACACGCAGGAGTACTTCCATGTGCATAAATGGTCCTTCATCTTCACAGAACTGGAACAGCCAGATTAGCTACAGTATTTTATATATATTTATATACAAAGACAGCTGGACAGAGCACAACAGAATAGAAAAGAAGCACAAGTCTTGAGATACAGTGGGTTTTCCAACTACTTTTAACTTCACACACAAACTTAAAAATGCAGCACTCATGGCATGAGAGGCTGTAAATGACATCCATCTAGATGAGCTTTTTAAAGTAATGAAATAAAATCTAATATTAATTTCTAATCTAAATAATAGACTGTATATGTGTAAATCAAGCCTAATTTATTCTCACTTTCCATTGTTCTTTTCTCTTTTTTTTCAGTCCATTTCTCAAGGACACTGCCATAAGAGCCCTCTTAGACTAATACAGTTATCTGTTTATCTCAAGTAGATGAAAAACTTCCCCTGAATGAATATACACAATATCTTGGCACACTGGTCAGGATCCAGCACAGAGGACCCTATCTTTAAAATTGCAGGCATGTTAGTATGCATCCTCTTGAATTCCAGTGCCTTTGTTTTCAGATGTAAGGGAAGAGCAGTAATGGGTCTTCTGTTGACTTTACATCCTTGGAAAGTCCGCCTGGGCTGCACACCTGCTGTCCATCCAGACCTGCATCGATAGAGAGGATGCAAGATCTGGAAAGTATGCAGGCGGCCCAAGACCCTTAAGGCAGCGCTGTGTGCGTCGAGGAAATGGCCAGGAATGTCAATGCAACCATTCCTTCCATATCCTCCGTCGCGGCCAAGAATTTCAGCATTGTTTGGATGGCCGTGCCGTTAATCATCAATATAAACACCTGTATACTTAATATAATTCACCAGGCCTTTTGTTGAGGGTTTTTCCCCTTGTTTTGATGAGACGCTCAAAGCGGGAGATCGTGAGGTCGTTTCTCCATGATAACCCGACAGTTACACTCATGGATGGTTTTGGTTTATGTATTAATTCATTGCGGTCAGCTGACAGTGTCACCGGGTGCACTGGCAGCTTGACAAGTGCCCCATCTGACAGAGGCCAGACTGAATGTCCTTGACAGAAGCATAGCGCTGCCAGGAGTGCTTCAGTGGCAGCAGAATGCATAATTGGTGACACGATGAGCAAAGAGGACACTTGACAGAAGTCCTGGGCTGGAGAGAGTAAGGCACACTGGCAGCCTTCGCTTATTCAAAGATGTTTCAGCTCAGGGTTCTTGGTTCAAAGTTCAGTCTAATGACTGTCGGCTATATGCCATCCATGTGTAACCTCCTTAAAGGATTTGCTCACTCAAAAAATCTAGAATGTCGTTATTCATTTCGTTATAACTCTTGCAACATTGTTTACAAGGTATATAAAGCACTGTTATGATGCTTTTGTCTGTTTTCTTTTTTTTTCTTCGTTTTTTTAGAATGACGTCAGGACAGAATTTTAAATTTTTTGACAAAATATTTCTTTAACATTTTGGTGCATCTCCTCCTGATAAAACATAAAAAAAACTTAAATTACATTTTCAGTTTTAATTGTATAGATAAGAGCAAAAATCTATAGAATCTTGTAGAGGTTTACTTTTATTTCAATGCACACATAATAACTACATAACTTTGTACTTTTATAAAATAAAGCAAACAAACAGGGTGTGGCCTTGGACTGCTTAATCTTCATTGAGCAACTCAGCAAATACTCCACAAAAAATACATTGCTTACATATTGTGCTTGTTTTTTATAGCAAAACTAGATAATTGCACTAATTATTTAAACTATTTTTGTTTAATTCATTTTGAAACTGAATATTGAAGGAATAGCAGCCAACAAGTGGCCAGCATACATGGAAACACTTCTAATACAGATTAAAAGCATCCCAGATGGGATCACTGCATATTTCCCATACTTCCCTTTGTGTTACTTAATATATTTGAATGAGAAAGTGTGTCCAAACTTAGCAGCGTAGACTGTTACAAAATTGTTCTCACATATTTTTCCCTTTCTTGTCACACATCCTTTTTCTTTCTTTCTTCTTGTGAGTCATTCTGTTCAGACTAGTGTTTTATAAACTGTTACTGTACTGTTTCAAGAGCAGAAGAACATATTTTTTTTCTCATGAATTCCTGTGTTAACATGAGGCACTTTATTAAGCTCTTTTTCTCTGTTCATTTATGTTTTGAATCTGATGTGCTTATGAGAAAGAAGCTGAGAGCAGCTCTCATGAGAAAGAGATGAAACATGGATCAATTCGGTGACAGTTCCAAACTCATCTTTTTGATGAAGAGCTCCATTATGCTTTATAAGTCCAGCTGCAGGATTTACATGTCATAAACACAGCAGAGTCATTGCAGTTAGCTTCAGTGCAAAGATGCAAGCTGCTGAAGAGATATTGGATTGAGCCTAAAATATGTTCATTCTGAGCGCTCGTGGCTGTCTGTGACGTATGATCTTTGTAAACCAATGATGTCAGTGTGTCAGGGTAAGTTAATGAACGTCTAAGCAGTTGACATCTCTCCCAGCCCTTTATACCTTGAAGCTTTAGCCAAGAGATCAAGATGAACTTTTAGGGTCATTTTCCCTTCATTTGTTTTGTTTCAGGGTTTATATCTGTTATTAGGAAGCTGAGAAGTACTCGCCAGAATCCTTGATTTGAACTAAAACTGGTTTATTTTTTATCTGTTAGACTTTCAATAATTGGGATTACTTCCTATTTACAGTAATTGTGTTGTGTTTTTGATGATCTGTGCATGTGAAGGGCCGTGAAGGGTCAGGTTTTGCCTCTATTCACTTATTTAATTATTGATATTATTCCGTTGTGTATATGCATTATAATGTTTTGAGTTTGTCACGCTCTAGCGATTTTCTGATTTACAGTCTGAGCAAATGTATTGACTGATGGTTGTGTTTTGTCAGTGTATGTTCAGAACAGAAGCAGAGGCCTGTGTTTGTTTGAGTGCAGGTCAATGTTCTCATGGTGCGCACATCCTCTCTTCATCCCTAGCTTTAGTCACGGTCACTGAGGTGACGTGTGTATCTTTGTCTTTACCATGCAGCTGAAGCTTATAGCCAGGGTTGCCAAGCCGTAGTTATTTTTTAAATGAACTTGGACTGTGTTTAAATGGTTGTTGTGATACCTGTATATAGAGGTGTATTCCTTTTCCCCCCTCCTGATCACCAACGCTGTTTATTTGAGACAAAAAAAAACAGTTACTCTAAATATGTTTTTATGTGATGTCAAAGTTGAATGTTCAGCATCATTACTCCAGTCTTTAGAGTCACATGATCTTTCAGAAATCATACCAATATGCTGATTTGGTGCTCTCAAAAAAGGCTGTCAAAAGTTTGAGTTAAGTTTTTGTTTGGTTGTGTTGCTTATTGGGCTTTTTCACGCAGACCTGGCAACCCTGTCATGTGTGCAGGCCACAGGAGGAGGTGCTGAAAGGTTAGATGTACAATCAGGAAATTCTCTGTGATGGCCTCAGCTCACTCGGTGGGTGTCTGTATTCCCATGACACAACTTTCCTTTTCCTCCTTCACTCACACGGCACCCAGCGATTCAGAAACTCCCATAACTTAAGAAAACTCAGCTTTGTTTGGCTTTGCTTTTCTCTTGTTTTGTTAGTCTTTAAGAGACTGCAGGTTGAGATCATGAATCAACTAGCTGAAAGAGAAGGTCAGGCATCAGAGGGACGCTAATGTTGACCGGTCATCTGCTTTGACCATTTTTCTTACGACTTATGGAGAACTGCTCTCTTCTGGGTAACCACAAGTCTCTCAGGATGACAGAGCAGGTTAGAACGTACCTCAACCTCATGCGGACTCATAAACACACTTGTTCTGATTTAAAAATAATGTGACGGACGCAGCATGAGTGTCTGTCCGAGAGTCTGGGAGCTGAAGGGCTTCAATCAACTTTAATCAGCGCGTTTCAGCCTCTCCAAGAAACACAGTTGGAGCAATGCAGCAATCTCGCCACGGCCCATTTGCACTGCAGTTTACTTTAACCTAGCAAGTTCTGAGGAGCCCTCAAGGCCACAAAACCTGAAAGTAAACACGCCGCACACGGAATGTGTTTACCAATCTGCCAATGACCTTTTGCTACAGTACGTGCTTCAAGTGTGTTTTTGAGGATTTTAATCTGAAATCAACATCGCACATGTGCATTTGCGTGTCAGATTGTTGAATTAAAGGCTATAGGAAGGGAGTGCACCTTTCATGTCTTTAAATGTTAAATGAGCAAGTGAAAACTGATAGGTGAAAAGTGCGAGTGCCAGGAATATAATGGCCTAAAAATAGAGTTTGTCACCAGATGAGTGGAAAGAAAGTGTTGGAGAGGTCAGAACCAGCAGTCTGGCTGTGTGTTTGAAGAGTGTGTGTGCGTGCGAGCGGCTGTGCTTCTTTTCTCTACGGGTCAACAGGGATGCATACTCAGGGTTTGACGGGATGTGTCAGGCAGAGCCTTCTGCCTTCGTGTCCATCTACTGGTTGAATTCTCTCTCTTTTGTCTGTCTGTTTGTCTCTTACTTTCATTTGCTCCTTCCCAGTGGAGAACAAAATCAATGTGTCCCTGTCTGTCAGTATGATATTGCCTCGCAGGCTTCAATTTTCCAACAAAATGAGTGCAGTGGATGTGTTTTGATATTGATGTACCACCCCATATAAAAGCTGCAACAGTTTCTCGTTAAAAAAAAAAAAAAAAAAGATAAATCGTAAGTCTAAATTAAAAACAAGGACAGTTTATTCTGTCTTTATATTGTCTTTTTGTTCTGTTAAGACCAACATTTTTGTACCAAGATGAAAATATCTTGTAAATATAAAATATACTGCTTTTATTAAATTTATTAGGCTAATTATTAAGGCTAATCATCATTTTTAAGTAATACATGTAAGGTAAGATGTATTAGCATAAACTACAGTTTTAAAGATTTTTAGAGTTTTTATCAAGGAAATAATTAAATTGATTGAAATTGGCTGTAAATACTGTTTGAAATAACTGCTGTTCTTTTCAACAGAACCGTTAAGTAACATTAAGTAACATTGAATTATAAAATGCTGTAAAAGTATGCATGTTTATTCTAGTTGCATGTTTGTGTTAGCTATTGAATTAACAAATGTTAACATGAACCTTATGGTGAAGCGTTTCTGAAATATTTCATAATAACTCTGAGTTGATTAAAATAATGCGTCATGCACAGAAATATTTTGCCTTTTCCCATCAGTATGAATAAAATCCAGATAATGAATTCAAAAGAATTGAGTATAATAAAATGTCACAATAATGCAATGTTGTGAAACTTTAATGAGTATTTTACATCTGGCATTGTGACGTTCACACACACACACACACACACAAAATAATAATCAGCCAGTCTCACATTAACATCTTGACTGGCCGTCCTGGGGTCTTGTTCCTCTATTATGTCCAGTTTGTGGCCCGCTGGGACAGCCTCAAAAGTCCTCCAAAGGAATTTAGAGAGGGAAAAAAATCACTTTGTCTTTCAGCAGTGGTCTTTTTTCTGCATGTGCCGTTTGTTAGTAGAAGTCTCAGGCCATTATTCACTAAGCTTACAAAGGTCGGGTTAGGCTGCTAGCAAATCCCTCTTCAAGCTAATTATTGCTCTCTGAATATGTGGATCAGACTCTCAGCTAGGTTCAATACAGACTGTTGACTGGAATTATTTCTATAAGACACATATTTCACTGTGAAAACTACTTCACATGGTGTCTCAATACAACCCAGATAATTGTGAATCAAAGGGACACCTTTATCTTATTGTTAGTCATGCTAACATGCTTAGTCCCTTGGATATGCAATCTCTTATTCAAGATTAGGCTTTAGGAAAAGGAGGAATTTAAAAATATCCGCCCTTAATCAAGCTGTAGGGTCCATTTGGCCAGCTGAGAACCTCCATACGGTCCTGATGTGTGTGTGTGTGTGTGTGTTTGAGCTGTTGGTCTGATTAGGATCATCATCAAGCGTTGCAGAATTCCCCAGCTGAGAGTACAGCAACATCCTCTGTGATTCAACTGGAAAATGTCCAATGGCAAATTAAGAGGCAATTAATTGCAGTATCGTTTAACAAACAGAGACGCAAACATACACAAATGAGCCAAGAGACAGGATGCCAAAAAAAGGGGAAGCTTGAGCCGGCCGATAGGAAGCGAGGACAGTAGCGGCTGGAGTGCGGCCCTGTCCCTGAAACCAGCATGCAATTGTGACCTCCCTTCCTCCCTGTATTTTCCTGTTTACCGACCTGCTCGTTCGCTTGTTTGGATGTTTTCCTTCAGTCCCCCGAGTCAATATCTTCCTGTAGCGCACGGGCGCTCACCTGACTTAATCGCTCCGGTCTGTCTGCCGGACATCATTAAAAGGCTCAAAATATCGACTCCAGGAAGTCTGATGGTGTCTGGTGTGCAGTGCATTGTTTCAAACTTTGCTTTTGTCAGATTTTGGACTCTCATCTTGCTCCGTTCATGCTATCTTCCCTTCATTTTGTGCAAGAGGCTGTGATTTTCAACTACTGTTGTTATGAGGAACGAATGCCAATTGAAAGTGCTTAATTTTTCTTTTTGCATCTGACCTGGACCTTAAAATACAATGCCTTCGAATAAATGTTTAATTTACCTGTCAGACTTAAGAGTGAAATACCAGTGGAAAAGCAACAATGAGTGTGGAGCATTGAACTGTTTGGATGCCAAAAAATGACTGTTGTTGTACCTTTTGAAGTGATGGCATGTCCGCTCTTTGTCTGCTGTGTATAGTCTGAGTATCATTAAGATGAGTTTTTCCTCCCGTCTTATCATCAGTGACCTCGTGACCCTCATGTCTGGAGGAGATTTAAGATCCAGTGTGGTTTGAACAAGGTCACACAGGTCTCTGGCCAGTAATGGCATCTGTTACATGTGATGAGTGCCTTCATATCAGCCCAGTCTTTTTGATTATGGAGACTGTGAGATTTCTTATCGTACAGTCAGTGATGTGGATTAGCCCACTGGTTCTCAAACCTTTGGGTCAAATGCCACTTTTGATCCAGTCGACCAAACATTTCCAAGGTTCCTCTAATGACCTCCATAAAAGAACTGATAATCTTAGATATTCACAAACTGTCTCCTACAGAGATATTTACTCACTTTAGTTGGGAAAGAATACAAGGATATGTGCGTTACTTTAATTGGATTCTCTTAGAGGACTTTAAGATGAAGATCTGATCACAATGTAGGTCAAATTTATGCAGAAAATTAACAGGTTTTCCAGTTAGAAAACATTTAGCAGAGCTTTTAAACATAAATTGGATGTCATGTATTTGTACATCAGTATAGGTTTAACTATATGCGGAAAACTCCATGAGAAGCACTGTCCTGACTTATTGGCTAACAGATTCCAGACATTAACAGTAGTGTAAATACAGCTTCTGCTTGACCTTGTTCCTCTTGAGGTTAAAGGGCTTAATAAATGTTCTTGAATATGTTTATCTGTGCATGTCTTAAAAGTTTCATTTAGCCTTGGTGTAGGTTAATATTCAGTGATGCACCTCATGTCCAGCTAACCACACTGACCGCATTCATAAACATAATGAGTGCCGTTTCCTCGTCCTGGTAAACACTCAGACCCTGTGACAGGTCACCGCCTACTCTTCTCTCAGAGCATCGGAATGTGTCGCTCTGGGTGCTGGAGACATAAAGACACTCACTTTTTAGTGTGGCCCAAGCGTCCACTGCTGCGCAAAACAGGGGAGAGATGGGTTACATTTAGATAGTCTAGGTAGTTCACTAGATTTTGAAACAGCCATTCAGATGCACATTTGTTGATTTGAACTATGCCCATTTAGGACTGTGGGAAAGAGACGTTGGATGACTCTCATACCAGAATGACTGCAATAAAAAGAGCAGAATTTTCTCATTCTGTGGTCAACCAGCTATTTCTGTTCATCAATGGACAGACGAGTGCTTCTTTTTTTTTTAATAATACACTGTAATGACATGATTGTCCAGCTGCTTCTCATTCTCTTTATATACACCATGAGGGCTTTCTGAGGGGGAATCTGAGTTTCGTCGTAACAAAGGTTGTTTGGTTCTTTGTGTTCTTGACACACTTGTTTTAGTCTGTGTGTGTGTGTGTGTGTGTGTGTGTGTGTGTGAGAGAGAGAGAGAGAGGAACAGAGGGCTTGTGGGGTTGTCCTGCAAGTCTGGAAGGTTATTCTTTGTGCTTTCTGGTATCACCAAAAGCGACTCTTGACCCATAAATATTTAACAGAGCAGACTTTAATAGAAACTTCACTTTCACCTCTTCCTTTGCAAAAGACCCTCGGCTGGACTTTGTTTTCAGCACCCCTCACCCTCTCTCTGTCTCACACACATAAATATTTATAAGGGAGTGAAGGGAGAGAAGTTTTATTAGGGCATCTGTGATTTAATGTGATGGACCAATCACAGGAAGAAAATAAATTGCACTTACACTACAAAGTATATAAAAATACCCAGCATACCTGAAATCATTAAAGACAGTTGGCATATTCCACAAATACTGTGGTGTCCTAGTATTACATATGTTTGGGAAGCACCATATAAATAAAGGTGACTTGTCTTGACCTCTAATATGAACACTAGTTTGGTAAGCAGAAAATTAAGCTAGCATGAAAAACAAAATGAGGATATTGGCCTGTCTCACCTCAGAGGACTTGACTTTGGTCTATTTAGCTTATTTTGTAAATAGGGTTTTAATTGATTTAATTTTTGTGCAGATGGAGTCTTAGTTACTTGATACTGTCACCTTTGGCTTGCTTAGTTGGGGACGCTTGGCTTATTGCACAGAACTGGACGATGACTGAAACATTCAATTCAATTCAAATTTAGTTGTATAGTGCTTTTCACGATACATATCATTGCAAAGCAGCTTTACACCAAGGTAATAGGTTTTACAGTATATGCAGTAGTAGCTTGTACATGTAGATATGGCATAGATGTGAGGTAAAGATCAATTAATGACATAATCGAACAGACAAGGAACATTGTTGTTCCAGGGTTGGCATCATCTGAAGTCCTCTGTGGGGTTGGCATAAGTGTTCTGGATCCAAACTGGAGCTTGGGAAATCCTAGTTACCACGGGATGACAATCTCATGGTAGAAACAGAACAAATAGGAACAAAATTAGCGTAGCTGCTGTTCAAACTAAGACAATTAAAATTTGTTAAACCAGAGCTAAAAGATTAATAATGAACATCTGATCAGATATAACAGCGGAAAAGGTGGGATGCATTATTCAAATGCTTGGGTAAAAATATGCGTTTTTAATCTAGATTGAAACAGAGAGTGTGTCTGAACCCCGAACGTTATCAGGAAGGCTTTTCCAGAGTTTGGGAGCCAAATGTGAAAAAGCTCTACCTCCTTTAGTGGACTTTGCTA
>JAUMHI010000055.1:12715921-12735697 GCA_032359435.1 Enteromius unitaeniatus
TAGGAATTAACAAGCTCCAGCCTGGATCCAGAACACTTAAGAAGAGACGATGCAAACCACACAGAGGACTTCAGATGATGCCAACCCTGGACCAACACAGCACTATGCGAACTCTTCGAATGTTCCTTGTCTCTTTGATATGTCAAATTGATCTTTATCTCACATCTGTATATGTACAAACTACCACTACATTTACTGTAAACATTACTTTTTTGTTGTAAAGCTGCTTTGAAATATGTATCATGAAAAGCGCTATACAAATAAATTTGAATTGAATTAAATTTAATATATATTAGTACTGCCGAACAATTAAACAATTTTTATTTACATAATACATGTATGTGTACTGTGTATATTTATAATTTTTAGCAATTTTATTTATATGTGCATAATAAATATACACAGTATACACACATTAATCAAGATTAATCATTTGACAGCACTAATATATATATATATATATATATATATGTGTGTGTGTGTGTGTGTGTGTGTGTGTGTGTGTGTGTGTATGAAATATCAATAAAATAAAATTTTCTTCATTTTCAAATATTAGAATATTTAACTAATCAAGTATTTACAATATTTCCAGCCATAGACTCGATTCACTGTTTACCTCAAGGAATAAAAAATACATAATAATAATAATACTTCCTCATGTTCAAATCTGATCTTGATTACAAATCTTCATGCTCATAATGTTCTGTATACCTGATTAAATTAATAACAGGTAATTGGGCAGGTTTTGTTTTGTTTTTCTTTTTATCTCTGGTTTGTTTTTATCTGATATGAACCATTTCAACCAAAACCACCTCTTAAAAAAAGAAGTTCCTGTCTAGTCATGTGACTTCCTCAAGCGCTTAGTTCTCCACTCCGATCGGAGAACTAAATTTCTTCTGCCTCTTCCTCCTCTGGTGGCTTTTGTCTCTCTGTGACTGTCACCGTGGCAGTAAGACCGACATTTAATTTAGCACAACCAAAAATCACACTGCCACAGCTACAGTTGTGGTCCTCAGGAGAATATTGCCCACCCACTGCTGGATCAAGATGCTGCGACGGAAACCATCCAATGCATCTGAAAAGGAGCAGACCCAGGTGCAAAAGAAGAAGGTAGGAGTTTGTGTATTAATCTACACAACTAATCTACTGTATTAATGTGCGGCCCTGTTTTGAACAATTAAAGCAAGACTAGAAATGATAAAAGTTTTCTTCCAGAGGTCTTCAAAGAAACACAAACACACATGATGTTCTTTGAAAAAAAAAAAAAAAAAAGCAAAAGGTAAATTAAACAAAAGCATTGTGCCTTAGGTTTATTTGCTAACTGATCAATCAACTGAGCATTTTTGGATTGTTTTTATTCATCTACATGAATAATAATCCTATTGTAAGATGTCCTGTTTGACTTCAGACCTGTAAGAACTGAAACTCTATGATTGTTCTGGGTAAAATGCATGGCTGTGCAGCAGTTCCTGTAGAGAGACAGCAGACCATACCACACATCCTGAAGCAGTTCGTACTTCATTAGAGCAAAGCATCCAAACGCAGCTTGGTGGCATTTACGTAGGCCTTCACAGCCTGCTTTGCTTCTCAACCAGCGGTTAACTGCATCAGCGTTACTCTTATTTTCCATTTGATTCACATCTTGGCCAACCCAACAGTTTCGATATTTCTCTGTGAAACTGCAGGTGCTTCATAAACGCATCGGGAGCCCTAGCAAAATGAGATCTGAAAATCCAGCTCTTGTGCGTTATGGTTATTTTGATGTCTTTTATTTACATGTCTTAACCAATGCCTTTCTCATATCCTTATCCAGAGCACAGGATGTTGCATAGAGTTGACATGCATTGCCATGGTTTAAATAAAAATACCGCATCATCTCAAATGTTGCAGTTTCCTCTTTGGTCATGCCTTTAGATTATAAATAATCATTTCACCGGAGATCTGTTCAAAGTATATTTCAACATCTCATGATGATGCAGCCACTGTGTTAGGGGAAATTTCTAGGCAGGGTTCGTTTGACCTTATAGGTCTTTTTTTACCAGTATTTACCGGCTGAACAGTCTCTCTACATTTAGTTGGCTTAGCAGATTGCAGCATGTCTTGTGTTGTCTAGATAGTGCACAGCTCTGCAGGGATTGGCTGCATGTTGTCTGTGACATACCCACTTCCTGTGCTAAAGTAAAGTGGCACAGTGAAAGCCTGCGATAAGAGAAAAACGTCAAATTGGAACAAAGATGCAAAACCGCCCACAAAACCCACACTAAATGATTAGCATTAATTAAAAAAAAAAATTCTAAGTCTTGAATAAATCTACTCACAGTTTGCAATGCAGTTTCTTTTGAAGCTTAAATGCAATATATTATGGAATTACTTTATCATATAGATCAGCGGTGCAAAAACCAGGCCACAGTTAGCTCCTTATGACCTTGACCTGGCCCACCATGCCATTACAGAATAAAAACGATTTTTTTAATGTATCTGTTAAATGTAATTATAATTCATGTTTAATCTAATGGCCCTCAATAAGTTTTGAGAGTAAAGAGTCTGTGTGTGTCCTTTGTAGTAGAAACATTAGACTGACACATGGTTATTACTGTTGTAATCAATTACATTGAGAAGTTACATTTGCAAAGTGTCACCAAACACATTTACAGATCTGTGAAAACGTACATGTAAACTTGTTTTTGTGAACAGTTTAAAGGTTTTCCCCCTTTAAAACACTCACGAGCTGAAGCAGGTGTTATCCATGCTTATAATTTCATCTGGTCCTTGGATTTGAAAGCGATCATGTGGATTCTTCAGCTCAAATGTTACTCTAGAGGCCCCATAATGCCTCCAAATATTGATCAGGATATATGCAATACGTTTAATGGCCATTATAACATGAGCTATCAGTTAAAGCTAACTGGATTTGTTCATGATGCATAGAGATCAAATTTCATCAGCATAATGCTGGATGACTCTGCATTCATCCATAAGGCCATCGGGGTAGAAATCATATCTGAATACTTTACTGTGTGGTGACTTTAATTGTTCTCTTGTGTGTTTACAGCTGACTCTTCAAAGGTCCAACAGCTTCAAAGACTTTATGAAGCCAAAGCCATCGTCACCTGTAGTGAGCCCTGAGGCAACGCTGGATGAATCGGTATGTGCAGGAGCAAGGCAAAGAAATAGTTGACAGAAAAATGTGAATTCTGTCATTTGCACAGGTTCCAAACATGTATGAGTTCCACACACAAAAAAAAAATTTGAAGAATGTTGGTAACCAGACAGTTAAAAATTGACTGCTAAACTCAATGGAAGTCCATCAACTGCTTGGTTACATATATCTTTCAAAATGTCTTCTTTTTGGAACGTTTGGAACAACTTGAGGGGGAGTAAATCATGACACACTGTTCAGTTTTGGTGAAGTATTCATTTCATACTTGAGATGAATTTACTCAAGCCCCAAAGTACTACTGTCTCTTGATTATCAAAACACTGGATAATAAACAACAGCTGGGTCATAGATAAACAAACTACTAGAATGATGATTAAATACTGCTTCATTTGAATGCCACATTGTTTTAAAAATATCAAGACAGGATATCATCCTTTCATGAGCCACCCAAGCAGAGAGCCTGCTTAGCCTTCTGTCTGCATTTCAGTGTAGTAGACAATTGTGCTATTTATGCAGAGCAAGTTTGATGCATTTGTTCACATTCATATTCATATTTAAAGAGCCTATAACACTTTTTTTATTGTGTTTTCATGTTTTAATTGTTTTTTATTGTATTAGTTTGACATATGTTTTTAGTTATTATTTAATCAATAATTATATTAATTATATTATATCTCTCTCTATATATATATATAGATAGATAGATAGATAGATAGATAGATAGATAGATAGAAATAGATAAAATATATATTGATGATGACAATAATAAAAAAATACAATTATAGTACTGCAGACTAGTAATGGCTACAGAAAATTCAGCTTTGCCATCACAGGAATAAATTACATTTTAAAATATATTCAAATAGAAAACAGTTGCTTTAAATTATTGAAAAAATATCGTACAATAATATGTTTTTACTGTGTTTTGGATTAACTAGTTGCAGCCTTGATGACGATAAGAAATTTTTCTGTGTATATTTTTTTCAAAAAAGACAACAGTTGTCAAACAAATTAATTATAACGTAATTTAAAAAAATTTGTAATTATTTCATCATTTCATAAATATGAATATACGTTTTGGTTGTTAAAACCGTCTCTGTTCAATATCGAAAGTGTTAAACGGTAAAGGATAGCTCTCTGTGACAGAGTTAAGTGAAACCCTGAGATATAAACACAAAGTTAATGAAACAGACAAATGTAAAATCCCTTTGACGTCGACAGGTACTTTCACTGTTTATCTGTGTCTTTGATAACAGCACATGTTGTTCTAAAAGGATGAGCCTGTGACATTTCTGTCAGCTCAGAGAGGGAGGAGTCACACTGACTCACTGTGGGTAGTTACACATAAACCGCTGCCACAGACTTTACTGGAAATCCTCCTGAGAACATATCGTTTTAAAAGTAACACTGCTCATAATGAGGTTATGTCACAAACAAACACACGCTGATTCAGCTGAACATAACATGGCACTGTAAAAATGGGTTGTGAAAAAAAAAACACATCAAAGAGTTCTGCCATCAGTAATTAAAAACACAAAGGTTGCTTGAGGTAAATCAAAGCAAGAAGTTCTAACAGAAGTCTGTTTGCGTTTCTTTAATGATGGAGACAGGACATGAAGTCTATAAGGGCCAGCAGCATAGCAACAATTATTCATTGCCTGTAGACCTTTTTAGACAAGCGGAAGTTTGATGAGGCGAGAGGACAAAATTAGAAGCTGAATAAGTGCACAGTAAAGCAGCATCATTTTTTATTTTTGGTGAAATTTCTTTCAGCAGCTGGAGTGTGCACC
Organism: Enteromius unitaeniatus; assembly: GCA_032359435.1. Taxonomy (NCBI): domain Eukaryota; kingdom Metazoa; phylum Chordata; class Actinopteri; order Cypriniformes; family Cyprinidae; genus Enteromius; species Enteromius unitaeniatus. The sequence goes on from JAUMHI010000055.1 coordinate 12,720,872, forward strand.
GCCGGAGGATTCAGGGAAAAGTAACGGGAAACTGGGAAAGAAATGGAGAAATGTCATATCCCGCACAATGACTCGTAAAACTTCCAAGTTGGTACAGAAAGCCCTTGCGGAGGAGGAGGTGAGTTAAAAACACAAGTCTAAAGTACAATAAGAGTCAATAATAAACCCTTATTAACCTACATAAAATGTTTTTTATTATTTCAATTGGTTTAATATTTCCACTTTTGAAATTATAATTTAATTGCATTTTAAATTAATATTATTAACTATATTTATAAATGCTGTAAAATTATTAAGTGATATCTAATACATAGATATAGATATAAATTAATTTAACTCTATTGTAAAATGTTATATTTAAAATCCTGTTAAAGTATCTCAGTCCCATAAATATTGCTGTAAATGTCAATTTTATTTTTAAAATAATTTTATTTATTTTTTCTTAGTAAATTAACATCTAAAAAAGCACTTAATATAACATTATTTTATATATATATATATATATATTTTTTTAATTTATTTATTTATTTATTTATTTATTTTTTTCATGTAAACTAACAAACTAGCAGCCTATCTAACAGATTGAATGTGTCTCCCCCATGTGGATGATATTAGAACATTTTATACAGCCAGCACTCATGGGATGCTTCCAACTGCTCAATGTTAGGACACTAACCCCCAGAGTCTCAGATGAAAATATCTTGCTCTGACATATCTTAAAACATGTCAGTGTCATTGTTCTGTGTTAAGACGCACACCTGTAATATTTTCTTAAGGCATATTTTGTAAAAGTTGCTTAAATATCTTAATTTAACTAATGCCTAGTCCTGGCTTAAGCTAAGCCTAAAAGATATTCACGAGGACACAAATAAAAATTCTGTTACGTTTGTTAATTTCAGAATGAGAGTACGGAGGACGGCTCGATGTCCCCCATGTCTCCAAACGACTGGATGCCAGATCTCACTGCTGGCAACAGAACGTCTGTGTGCTCCAACAGCTCAGAGGACACAATGCACAGCCCTCTGTCACGCCAGCTCTCTGGATGTAAGCCAGCTCAGCCCGGCACAATATGAAGCTGAAGCGAGATCATGAGGCTGATTGATTTTTTTTTTCCCTGATGTGCAGGTGCTGACAGGCAGAGTCTGGACAGTGGCTTCAGCCAGAGAGACAGTATGAGACTGGAGGACAGCACCTACACAGGGCCCTTCTGCGGCAGAGCCCTCGTCCACACTGACTTCACCCCCAGCCCCTACGACATTGACTCCCTCAAACTACAGGTCAGACCTTCAAAACGGCTGTTTTTTATCTATTCTCTTTATATATTCTTATTTGTTTAAATACACATTTAATACATTTATAATAAATTAGTATTTGTTCTTTCCAGTGTTATTTGTATGTTATTTTTATAATTGTATGTTATTTTAAAAATCCTTTTTATGTAAAGGATTTTAAATGTAAATTAAAATAGAATAATATATATAATATAGTATAATACTGATACACTATTATAGTTTTTATAAATATGAATTTGGTTTTATTTACATATGTGACCCTGGACCACAAAACCAGTCTTAAGTCGCTGGGGTTTATTTGTAGCAATATCCAAAAATACATTGCATGGGTCAATATTATAGATTTTTTGTAAAATTCCTACTGTAAACATATCAAAATGTCATTTTTGATTAGTAAAATGCATTGATAAGATATTCATTTGGACAACTTTAAAGGTGATTTGCTCAGTATTTAGATTTTTTTACACCCTCCAATTCCAGATTTTCAAATAGATGTATCTCGGGCCAAATATTGTCCTATCCTAACAAACCATGTGTCAATAGAAAGCTTATTTATATACATCTCAGTTTTGTAAAATTTTACCTTATGACTGGTTTTGTGGTCCAGGGTCACATATATTCTATTTTTATTTGTGTTTTAGCTTAAGTTTTAGTCATTTTGCTTGTGTTCCTGCCAAATTACTCTTACTCTGTCTCTATTTAGAAACATAGTACGTATACTTGTATTTATTTTAGGGCTTTAAGGATAATTTAATGCCTTGTTGCCTTGACAGCTGGTCAAGTATGATCAAGTAGCCATTTTTAAAACTTTAGGAATAATTTTAAGGAATTGTACTGATGCTCTTTTATATAAATTACAAGGACAATTGACCTAAAGCTTTCAAGTATCAAATGTTTGCAAGCATCAAAAGCCCTTGGAAAGTAAAGTGGTCCATAATTGGAATTGGCTATATTGAGAATGGTTTTGAAATTTGACATTATATTAAAATGATACCAACCATTATGTTTTCTGAATTTCTTGGTCTGTGTTTCATAAAAGATAGTAACACAAGTAAATAATGCCAGAATTTAACACTTTAAACCCTAGAAAAATTAGTGTGCAGCATGTGTATTTTTTGTAGCGTGCTGACATTTTTCTAAACACACAGAAAGGAGACATCATCCAGATTATTGAGAAGCCACCAGTAGGCACCTGGACTGGTAAACTCAACAACAAAGTGGGCTCCTTTAAATTCATCTACGTCACAATACTACCTGAGGAGGACACACCACCAAAGAGGAAGCGATGCCATAGTCAAGGACGCAAGAACAAGCCCAAACCACAAACCTTGGAGGAAGTTCTGGAGAGAATAGGCCTAACTGTAAGCCTCAAGTTACTTTCTCTTAAACACAAGGGCAATTACGTCACAGTACAATAGGATCTGCTCTGACTTGATCTGATTTCATTGTTTATTCAGGAGCTGGGATCTCTCCTGTCCATGCACGGCTTCCAGAGTTTGGAGGATTTCAGAGGTCTGAAGGAGTCCCACCTGAACGAATTAAACATTACAGACCCAGAGCAATGTGTAAAGATACTGAAAGCAACAGAACTGCTTCATGACTGTAAGTCCACTAAAGAGCCATTGAGTCTAGATTTTTTTTAGTTACATATTTATCATTAATTTCCTTTGCTCTCCAGCGGAGGACGAATCTGATGCAGAGGAGCAAAAGCCTGAAATGCCACGGGACTCGGGTTGTTATGAGAGCACAGAGAATCTGGTAAATGGACGCGAGGAGCCCCAGCTGGAGTCCCAACCGGAGCCAGAGACTGATCCGGACACAGAAACTAAGATCAATGCAATTCAGGAAAAACTGGATGAGATGAAGGTGGAGGAGAGTCCTGAAGGCCAAACAGATTGAAGCCACCAGAATGTTCTTTTGAGACTGCTTCTTTGAAACTCCGTCATCCTCTCTGATTGAGAGTATGCCATATCCACCTGCTGGATTAAATTCATGAAAAAAATAAAAACATGCACAGCCCATGCAGAAGCCAATAGGTCTTCTTAGAAGATGACTAAGATCTTGAAGGTACCATCATTTATTCTCTCCAAGATTATTGTTCAGAAAGACCCAACAAAACAGGAACCTGAAGCAACGTTGTAGGATTTAGAAAAACAGACTGTGTGAAGTGATATTCCACGGATTAAACCTACGGCTATGTTATTACATCTTAAAATAAGAATGCTGGGACCCAAAATATTGATTTTACTCAACCATCTTTTTCTGGTGAAGTGTTGATGTATTATATGAATGACCTAACTGTGATTCTCTAATATCTGAGAAGTTTCATCTTCATCATAGCTGTAAAGTAGCATTTTATTTACTACTGATGTACTGATGTTTTCTATGGTTTCTGCCGTAATGAATGTACAGAGTAACACAACTAGTGCGCTCAAAAAGGTTTTCATGTCAGGCATGAAAGAGGAAAAGCACATTGTTCAATTTTATTCTGTCGCTTCTGTTTTGGTTCCTGTTTATGCTAATATTTGTTATAATGTTTTCAAAGCCTTTGATTCCGTTTTAGCTTTGCGTTTGTGATTTACACCGATGTCTGTATTGTCATTATGTTTTGTTTGTGTTTAAGAAAAAACTATTTTGAAACTACACCACAAAGAGATTGTAATAATACCATATAATTTAATGAACATACATATACACACACAAATTCATAAAGTACAAAGTGGAGAGTATGAGGATATACATGATCACAGTGTTATTTACCAAGCAAAGTGAACATAATTTGTGATGACGTATAATGTGTACGTTATGCATCGTATCCAAATATCTAGAGCAGACCATCTTTTGCTAATATTCCAAACTTATACATTATACACTGACTTGGCATTAAAGTTTCTGATTTTGTTGTGCCTCATTTAGTAAATTAGTGTATTATGACACATTTGGAGATTAAAAAAAAAAAAGGTGGGTTTGATTCGGCGCAGTTTTAAGCACATTCCCATAAACCTTCAGGCTAGCAAATGAATATTCACATCTTTCATACACACACAATCAATCGTCACTATTGTTCACGCCATACAGTAATACTCACAAAAACCCCATCCGCTATAAATTAAACACGATTTGATAGAAGCACATTCTGTTGGTTTCTGAAGAACTACATTTTCGGCAATAAAAGACTATACATCAAGAAAAAACTAAATCAATCTCGTAAACATTCCAGCTTATAACCTTGAAACTGCTGTAAGATGGCACTGAACTGGCAACATTATAAAGCTGGCTCTTCCGAATGAATCAAACAATGTTCTTAGTTCACTTCTAAACTTTCCACACAGCAATACTGCCCCTGCGTACATCTCTGAAACAAATGTGTAGCTGGCTATAAGAATTCATGTAAAAATATACGAGTCCATAGGTCCCTGATATCTGTAGGTCTGTCCGTAAAGTGTTCCCTTACAAGTGGCCTTCAGCATACTACAGTGAAATTATTAAAGGTGACTACAATAGGCATTTGCTTATACACTGGGGCAAGCTTTGCTACCTTAAACTGGTGAAAAGAAAGTGTGGGAAAAGAAAAATCAAGCACAAGTTCTGAATTGAATTCAAATGCATGCTTAAATGACATTGAAGAATTGGTCAACTGTACTTTTCCATGCCTAGATTCCGTAAAAGTTTATTTTCAGATGTAAATTAAACTATCTTTACTTTGGCCTTGAGTAGTAATATCTGACTCTTATTAAAAAGGAAGGTTTGCACATATGTCAGGTGGATGTGGAAAAATAATAGTACTAAACCAGGCATGTTTTCCACTTCTTGTAAGGAATTTGCAGCTTCTTAGTCATTTTTTTTACATTATGTACATTTACTCCATGGCTTTTTTGCATTCTGACAGATCATTAGCATCGTATAAAAATGAAGTTGATTAACTTACAGGTATAATTTGGGGCATTATGGAGTCCTCTGTAGATGTAATGGTAGAGCATAGATAAGGCACTCTTACTGATGCAGATCGGCCTGTACTCACTGACACAAACACATCTTACAGCCTCCGTTTTCGACCATCCATGCTGATTGTAAAATCAAGTTTAAGCTTAACTTTCTGTTTTGACACTGAGATTTATAACTGATTTACTAAGCTGATCCAAATGGCCCCCGATCATCAGAATAAAGCAGTTTTGCTGGGCCTACATGTAGCTTTATGGCTAAAGCACTTTTCCTTATCACACTTTGAAAACAAAGTCGTCTAATCCAAAGGGTGTTTCGCACAACTACTATAGAAGCTAGTAATGGGTTTTACAGGGCACACAAATGGTTAGGAATAATGGAGGCAGGCTATACAGAAACGGGTAATGACACTGAAAAAAACAACTGAACACTTCACAAGCTCTTACGAGGAAAATAATGTCCTCATTAAGCTTCAGGGTTGCCCATTCTCATTTGATTCAGTCTGCGGCTCCCCATTTCCCTCATTCTGAGTTTCATCATGCTGTGATTCAGAGAGAAGTGTCTCAACACCTCCAGATCTTGTCTTGAGCGCTAGTATAGGATCTGGGCAGAGGGGGTCCCGTTCTGCAGAAGAGTATCTGAGAAAACACAGGCCACTGCTCTGAACGAGTCATAAGTTTTTCTGTGCGTGTTGCTTTAAGTGAGCACATTCAGAGGGTTGAGAGAAGTCTGGAGAAGGCGGCTTTCAAAGCTAGTGGGCCGACTCTTTGATGACTGCAGGGGCAACAGCGTTGGGGGATGTTGGCGAGGGGGGTTTCTCGTCTTTAGGGGAGCTGGTGCTCTTCTGGGTGCCTCCACCGATGCTGGGCTTGGCCTCATCAGGGGTATGTTCATTGGGAATCAGGGGAGCCGAGGATTTCTGCAGGAAGTGCAAAAGATTTCAATTTTGTTTTAACAAAAATTTAAAAACTTCAGCTGTCTTACTATTTAATCGCAATTATGTGCATCCGAAATCAAAGTTTTTGTTCATGTAATACGAGTGTGTATATGTATGATGTATACATAAACACAAACACATGTGTGGATATGTATATTTTCCTAAATATTTGTATATGTATGTGTGTGCTATTATGTATATGAAATAAATGTTCACAAAATAAACAGTTCACAAATATATATTATGTAAACAAAAATGTTGGATGTGATTTATTGCAATTAATAATTTGACGCCACAATTCAAAATTGACTTCAGTGTAACATTAGTTGAGAAAGGAAAAAACAAGGAATTTAAATGGTTCTGTGGAAGAACAGAAGACAAGTTCTGGGCTGGAGAACTTAATATAACTCAAAAATAAATATTTGTCAAATTTAATTAACATTCCAATTAAATAAATAAACTAATATATATATTAAACAAATTAAGGAATATTACCATTGTAATAAATTATCATACTTTACAGTGAAATGCAATTAAGAAAAAAGATGTAAATATAAAAATTTAATTGCAGTACACTTGTAAAATTAATAAATTTGCACTAACCTATAATTTTATGTGTGTGTGTGTGTTTACAGTTAGTAAAAATGTAGGTTATTCATTTTATGTAATTTTATGTAATTCATTTTTTTTTTTTAAATCAGACTTTTTTAATATTAAAGTAAATAACCATACTTCTCTAAAAATGAAACGTGTTTTTTACAGCAACATCATTGAATTTTACACTAGGTTACTGAAGGTCAAGTGTTTCTATACATCACCAGTGTTGAATAATTATTTGTATCATATATGGTCTTATTGCTTGAGATATCCTTGTTTCATCCAACTTCAAAAGCAAAGTTTGCTAATTTATTTACAGAACTTCTGTGAATATAGTACAAGCTAAATTATATGATTTTTAGAAATGAAAATACAAGAGACAAGATTAATGGAGAAAAAATATGAAGCCATAAAAAGTAAGTGAGGTGATTATGTGCATTTTAAAGTATTCTATATTTCTGTGTTGTACATCAAGCGCTATACAGACTACAGCAGTACGACTATCTGCCCTACGAAAGCTAAATCTAGCTAAAGCCGCTTAATGCATTCATTTACTCCACATGGTTCTTTTTCCTGGCCTCCTAACCCTCTCAGCTCTTAGGGTAATTGATTTAGGATCTTTCTTGCAGACTCACTACTCAACGCACAGCCAGCAACATTTCAGCCAAACGAACACTCAAACGTTCACTCAAACACTCATATAAAAAAAAAGCAGTCTTACTGTGGTTTGTGAAACAGGGTTGCTGCTTTTATAGGTGGAAGCTGCAGATGCATCAGAGGGGGTGGGGCTAGTCAAGTCTTCCAGCATCAGCCCTCTTCTGTCCAACACACTAGAAGATAATAGAAAGACAAAGAGTTATATAATCCTGTCATTAGGTATGGCATATTCCTGACTTGCACATAACACAATATCAAAGCATGCAGCATCTGCAAACAAATGCTGGAGCTTACTGATAAAAGTTGTTTACGTAGTTTTCATTTTGTGCAATACTACTTTTTGGCACCACTGTAGACAAGCAAAAACACATTAATGTTCCTACCTGGGGTAAGTAGGGCCGCAGAGAACCTCACAGCAGTTCTTGATGATGTTCTTATGGCTAAACGGGTTCTGCACACGGTTCTTTCCAGACCACGAGCCTTTGATCTGTAAAGCAGAGACGAAGGACTTTGAAAACTGCCACTGACCGTTACAATCTGATTCACCGCCGACTCTCCACTGACAATTCCCTGCGGAAAGCATCCGTGCAAATGTGAGCTTGATAAAAAAGAATCTCTTATTTGTTATGCTTTATTTAAATGTGCCTTTTCAATTGTATTCAATTCATCCCTACGGACTTCATTTGATCTAGTCAAGCACTTCAAGGGTCCTCTTCTTAAAAAGACATGCATTTACTGTTTCATCTGCTCCCAAATAAAAATGTATGCATACATCACAGGCAAATCTGGAGGGCAGCTATGACAGTGTCTGCAGGTATTGATAAACCTGCTAAAAGCAGAATCCAATTTAACTAAATCGACAAACAACCATCATGTCACACCATATTTCTTGCAGCAACTGCATTCTTCCCTCTCGCTTCCTCTCTTTCTCACTATTTTTCACTCCTCATTAACAAGAAAAGCAGGGCCAGGGGGCAAATGTGGCAAAAACATTTTTTTTAATTAATCATTAGGACTAAGTGTGAAATTGCCAAAGAACTACAGATCCTGCAAAACTAAATCAAAGCATTAATATACTTAAACTGCTGCAGGGAGCACTACATATTCATGTGTGTTAGACATTATTATTATGACTTTTTTCCCCCTTTTCTTTAAATAAATGCCTAACCTTCCGAAAATGAGTTTATTTAATTAATTAATTTTCTGTGGGGTTTGGGATTTTTCCAAAAATAAGTTTTGGGTTTTTTTATTATTTATTTAGTTAGAATTTCTATTATTTTTATAGGGCAAAACATGTTCCTAAATTACCGTGACTTGTGCAACTAAATGTAGTTTATAAATCCTGATTTTTGTAATCTTCTAGCAGACAAATATTAAATCATCAAAATAAAATACCTACAGTATGCATCATGTTTGCAAGATTTAAACTCAGACTGAATTAAATTGTTAAATCTAGAATATGTGGTAATAGCAAAGTTGCTATGCAAATGTTTATAATTAAAATAAATTCAGTTCATAGTTTATATTTAAACAAAAACAAATATATAAATTAGGTTTTAATAATAATATCTTTACTACAATGAGTTAAACACCAATGTCAAATGATGTGTATCTGCTGTTTACAGTTAAAACTTCTAGAAGCCAAAGTCTTTATTTTTATAATGTGATGCATTTAAAGCCTCTTTTCATGCAAGGTTAATCTTATGTTACATAATAGCTTATCTAACATAGCAAATAGTTACTATAAAACATGGGATTTGGGCCTCTAATACTTTGCTGTCCCATTACACTTTTAATGTGTACCCTGGTCATAAAAAGTGCTATAAATACTGTATATACTGTACATAAAATTCCTGTTTAGGTGTTATCTGTGCTCGCTTATCACCAAGACGGCACTGTTGCCAAGGTGACTGCCGGATCTAGTGTGCTGAAATGCTCTAGGGCATGTGTTTATCTTTCCAGCCATGTGACAGCAGCACAGAGTCAAAAAAATGACAGTAGACTTTGGAACAGACAGGTAAGAAACAGACTCACGTCTTCATTGGTGGTCTGGTTGAGGGAGATCAAGTAGGTATGAAAGCCAGTCAATCCCACCACAGACCAGAGAGTGAAAAAACACACCAGAACCTCCAACACAGTGCAACGGGGAATTAAGGAAACAACATACTAAAAAATATCTACAATACAGCGTAAACAATATGTTTGAAATTTGATATTTCTCTTTTCAGCAATATGAATAGTATGAAAGAAAATTTGAATGTTAGAAAACAAAAGCAGTGTTTATCGTGATAGATCATTTACATCATTATAGGTTTTTGAAGAGCTCATTTTGTTTTCCAATCTTCAGGAAGTAGTTCTAAAGTCCACATGAAAGGATATGTTCCGGGAGTTTCTTTTATGGTATTAACAAATCCTGAGTCCACAGAACCTATAAAACACACAAGATATGTTCATTTACATCATGTATCTATGCATGCAAGCAAGCAGTAACTCACAGCATCAAATGTCTGGGCATCTCTCGGCTCTCTCTCCCAACATTACATGTTCAGAAGATTTTTTCACACATCCACCCACACTCTGCCAGAGCTGAGAAGTTTGCACTGTTCGTTTACAAGCACCTTTTTCAAAGCACAGTGGCTAGGTCGGCATTCAGTCTAATGAAAATCAGTTGAAGGAATAGCTTACTCAAAAACGAAAATGTACCAACCGTCATTTCCACAGGCATTTACATAAAGAACATCTAAAGAATATCAATTAAAAGGATCATAGGGTAGTCTATTGATTTATTTGTGTTTGACCGCCAAATCAGCATTAGCTATATTCATGTCAATATTAACAGTATCACTTCTTTATTTACAATCACTATAAGAAGCAACCACTATACAAGTAACAACAACAATACTGATATCAACAAACTTTCTCTCTTAATAAATATCAATTGAGTGAGTTTAAATGTCCATCTCTATGTAGCATATGCTATACAGTGGTTGTCCTAAGACAAGATCACATTTTGGTTTTAGTTTTTAAGATTTGTTTTGGCCACTATGTGAGAAACAGAACAAAACTGATGTCATTACTAGAGCCCGACTGATAAAGGATTTTGAAGGCCAACACAGATACAAATATATGTTGGTTTTAAAATTCGATATACTGGCCAATATTTATTTATTTACTTATTTTAAATTCAGAAACGTGCAAACAAAACATTAACAGATTTCCCTAACATTAGTTATTTGTAGTTATTTATGAGTTTTAACTAACATAATATGATAATGCATTTTAAAAAGAAAGTTTCTTTTATTGTCACAACAGAACAGAGGAACATCAAAATATATTAAAGTTCTGATAAATAAAATGTATAAAAATACAAACTTAAGATATGAAACGTAAAGTCCTTTGATTTGGTTGTTGTTGTTTTTGTGTTTTTGTTCAAAGTTACCAGTTTTAAAAGACTTGGTAAGCTTCATAAATATAACTTTGAATAGGACTGGAGACTAAAATACTAAAATATTATTGTCACAATGAAACAGAGGAACATCAAAATATATTAAACTTCTGATAAATAAAATGTATAAAAAGAGAAACTTCAGATATGAAAGTCCTTTGAACAAAAACACAATAACAACAACAACCAAATCAAAGTTACCAGTAAGGGTAAAGGTACCCGTCTTTATTTTTTTAAATATTAATTTATCAGCCATTATAAAATGCAGATACCGATAGTTTGGGAAATGCCTAATATCTGCCGATAATATCGGCCTGCCGATATATAGGTCTGGCTCTAGTCATTACACAATTTTCACCTACACAAAAGCTCTCAAATTACATGACGCATATGGTGAAGGTTTGACATGATGACATTTGGTCCAAAATAAAAATTTAAATGTCAGTCTGTACATCCAGCAAAGCAATTGGCTTCAGAAGACTTATATAATAGTGCACATGCTGCATGGAATAATTTTAGGGTGACCAATGAATGCAGACACGTATGGTCAGAATTCGATTTTCGAATTTTATTTAAATTAATAGGCCAGATATCAAACCGCACAAGGTTATGATGAAAAGGTCAGAACTGATTTACACCACATTTACTCGCACATTTTGCGTGGAAGAAAAATAAAAGATTTGCCTTCGCTCTTTGGAAAATCAAAAATAGAAACATGCTAAATATGCCAGCAGTGTAAGACGGCTATTTTATAATAAGAGAGATCTACTTTTGTTGAGCTGAGACGTGCCACATGTATCCGGTGTCGATGTGGGTGTGGAGTAAGTGTGTGTTTTCTCTGAAAGCTTATTACTGCAAAAATTACAATCCCACACACAGAATATGTGGTATTTATCTGTTCTTGTAAACATTATAACTGGAATTATAGCTCAAAATGAATGATAGTCACAATGAGTTTTACTTTGAATTAAGATCACAGGCTCAGAGAAAACCGCCCAGGCATTCAAGTGAATTCTGCTTTTCTGTTTTGCTGTCTATAGTGCACTTTGAGATGAGGAAGCTCAAAGGAGGAAAAGAGAGAGGACATTTACGAGAGCATAGTGACTCTTCTGATATCCTGAACACTCTTCGACTGAACCAAGCCTGACAGAAGCACATTCGCATATATATTGAGTGTTGCTTGAAGGCACTTGTTTTCCCAGAAACTACGATCATTGAACCGCTGGACCATCTGTGCATTTTAAATTGTTATTGATAACATGAAAACGTAATTTCCTCTTTCAAACAATCCCAGCAGTGAAAATACTCAGGAACACACAAACATTTTCTTGCTGCGATACTCACGTAGAACCACATGGACGATGTCAAAGGCGAAGATGTAGATGGTAAGTAGAGACAGCGAAAGTGTGAACAAGTAGAAGTATCTGTAATTCCTCTTCCCTACGCAGTTTCCGACCCAAGGACAATGATGGTCAAATCGGTCTGAGAGAAAGACACACAGACTCTTATGAAGATTTGTAACGTCAGTTTCGACATTCTAAGAGTGAGTGTGGATCTGCTGCCAGAGACAGGCATATGTATGTTTAACTGAAAAGAGGGTGATGGCACTCAAACCAGAGACTGATTGTGTGTGTGTGTGTGTGTGTGTGCGGCAGGTGCAGGCTGCCCAAACAAATGGCCCTGTGTTCAGGATGACTGTGCAAAGAAAGCAAAACTGAGCCCTCAGTGAACTCTCTAATATCAGCATATGTATCTCACTAACCTTGCAATATATGTGCAAGAGCATGTGCTGTCTGACTCATCTCTAAACAATTCACTATTATACTGGAGTATCAAATGGCACGTACATGTGCAACTATATCAGAGATAAGCATGCTTGTGAATTCTTGTATGTATTCATATTACAACTCAACAAAAAACAATAACTGCAGCACGTCATTGATGATACAATGACTGAAAAACAAAATAACTTGAATTTTAAGTTACTTTGGCCTTTTTTGACAATTCATTTGTTGACTTAATAATACTTAGTAAAAATGTTTAATTTGATTTTAAATGATCCCTAATACTAGTAGTACCTATAATAATAATAATAGTATTAATTAAAGCTGAATTAATTAGTGCTTGTATGTAGTACATATCATTTTTATATAGTATATAGCAAGTAAAATGTATTAATGTTTTTAAAATAAGTCTCATAAATATGGATATAATGTTTATTTCTATCATATTATAATATAATATTTATTTGATCAACACAAAAAAAAAAACCTAAAGAGCAATACAATTATTACAATATTAAATAATTGTTTTCTATTTGAATAAAACGTCATTTATTCCATGCATTTATTCCATGAATTTTCAGCACCCATCTCTCCAATCTTTAGGGTTATATAATCCTTCATAAGGAAAAAAATGACGTCAACCCCTCAGAGGACCTCAGAAGTTTCTAAACCTCATACAGAATTAGCAAGTTATATAACAAAAAAAAAGAATAAAAAAATGAATTAAAAAAAATTAACAGCACACATCCTTTCAACAAGCATTCATGTTTGTAATTCAAAACGTTAGGGGCATTTACTCACCCACGCAGTTGTCACAGATGCTGCAATGGGAAGCACGAGGGGGTCTGAAGATCTTGCAGGTGTAGCAGTACTTCAGCTTAACGATCTGGTTGTTAATTTGCACATTCTTGATGCGGGGCGGAGGCCGCTGTCCGGCCATGACGTTCCCATTGGCTGCTTCTGCAAGAGAGGAGTAGACACAGTCAACATGGTAACCGGCAGCCACTGGGGTCGATTAAGATCCATATGCATGACACAGCACAGCTTCTGCTAAAGGACTCAGTGACAAAAGACATAAAAAACACCAATAAATCAGAGTGCGTGTAGCTCAGTGAAAAGAGGTCAAAACCTCAAGTACAAACAGTTATTAATGTATTCCTGGAATGACGAGTATAATGATTTTTGCACTAAAGTAAAAGTAGAATGAGATTAAAACAAGCTTTTAAAAGAACTGATATAAAAGAGATAAGCCAGTCATTATCAGAAAATAAACTTTGATGCTGATTAAGACCATGACATGAGGCAGAGGGGTTTATTTTGCAGTAATGACACACTGACTGCACATCATCTCCCTTAATAAATAAATAAATAAATATAAAATATTACAGCGATTTGATTTAGAAGATGAAATTAGCACAGTGAAGGTAACTGCCAGTGCCAACAGATAAATGGTCACTAAACCATTTCTGTTTAAAAAAAAAAATCTGACCACAGAATAAATTACTTAAACAATGCAAAATAATAAAATAAAATGGATGTGCATGTATTTTTAACTACAAATGTTAATATGTAAATGATGAATTGCTCTCTCTTCTATTATTTTCTCTCTAGAGATCAAGGAAAAAAATAACTAATATAAAAAAATAATAAATAAAAAAATAATAATTCACTTCTCTTTATTTGAATTGTTTTCCAAATGACTCACTTTTATCTGGATAGGGACAATACTGAATCCAAAGCAAATTGTTTAAAAGACAAGACTCGAATTTCAAAAGGTAATTTCCTTGCATTTGTCAGCTCTGTATTTGTATAGTCTAGTAAAATGATAAAATGGCATGCGCTCAGGAGGCAGAGCGACACAGCTGCCTCTTAATCCACATGCCTAGGTTGGCTAAAACAGCAAATCCAAACTTGCATCTGATCCAGCATCAGCCAATTTTAATCAGCCACACAGACATTCATCTAAAAATAGCGTATTAAAGACGGAATGCTGAAATAGAGTACAGGAAATTTGTAGAAATCAATCTGCCCTGCCCTGCTGCAATAGTCAAACAAAACCGCCCTATTTAAGAGGGTACAATTGAATCTATCAGTTTTAGCTTTTGTATGACAGCGGTCTTAATAAACAAAAAAACATTCCTCAGTAACTGTCATTATATACAATAATTCAAT
>JAUMHI010000055.1:12735797-12763297 GCA_032359435.1 Enteromius unitaeniatus
ATCACCTGATGATCTTCTCATTGAACAAAAATATATTTCATACCTGCTGATATTTCATCATTTTCATTAAATTAAATGAACTAAGTAACTAAGTAACAGAATAAAAAAAAAGCGTTGTGACTAATTTCTTAAAAATAGTGCTTTTAATCAAACTGAATGAATTACATGATGTCAATGAAAAACCAAGATAAATAAAGTAGCCTATCAGGATAAATTCAAAGTCAAGTAAATTAATAAAATCTTATAACTCAAATGGCATTTAGAAAATAATTTTACCATGATATTCTGCTGTATAACACAACCCTGCTAGAGTGAGCCACAGAACTGCTACATGTGAACATTTTCCACAAAATCAGTGAAAGAGGTTAGAGGACATTTAACATCAGAGAATACTGTGGTTTATCAGGGCAATGGCCAAGAGAAACGATGTCCTGGTTTAGTGAACATCAGTAATAACAAATGCTGCACTGCCCCTAGGCACGTCTGAGCGGCAGCGGTGGGGCTGATGTATAACAACGGTGCTCTCGTCTAAAAAATAACCAGGGAGCCAAGGGAGGACAAACGGAGAGAGTGTAGGGAGATGAGATCATCTTTACTGTAGGTAGCCCAGATCTTGTAATCAGTGCAGGGAACGGTGACAGGCTGGTGACTGAACTAGACAAGGCAATATTTTCCACAGAGACACAACCACACAAATGAATCACTAGAAGCAAAATTAGCAAGATGAGAGCAGCAAGTTAATCTAATTTAATTGCATTTAATTAGTCACATGCAGTGATGTTAACCTTTCTGACATTCAAAGTAGGACAAGCATGCAAAAAAAACTACACATTAATTCCCTATTTTAGGCCTATTTTCAATTTTTCTTTTGTATTTTCAGCCCACTGAAAATAGATATATTTTGGCTGCAGGGTAAATGAGTATTTTTCTTCTTTTTTTTTGTTGCAAAGGAAGCGTAGGGCATTTCGGTTCACTTCACTCACTGTAGATCAGGACAGACAAAGGTCTAAGGCCATCTACTAAGACAATATATTCAAACGTCAAGATTTCTGCAAATACTTTGTCAAAGAAACATCATTTCAATTGAAAAAGAGAGAGAGAAAGACAAGACAAATGAGGGTTAGGATTTGAATGAGCTTCAACTGTTTCTGCCAAACACCCCCGCAAAAGATACCATTTTCACTTTGTATAGTCATAATACTGCTTTCTGTTTAAGTCAGTTGACATATGGCATTGTGTGGGTGTGTACCAGTCATGTAAAGGATATCTATTTCTAATTTTACTTCTTCGTGCCTTTAATGGATAGTGAAGTGAAGTAAAGCAAAAAAGCAGAGAGGCAGGAATGAGACTGGGAAATGCATGGATCAATGATTTAAACTCTTCTGGAGCAGCTCATGTCCTCTGAAATCTCACTTGGGCAACATAGGATATTGTTTGGGAAGTGCTTTTATTTATTTATTAAATTATGTAAATGGAAAGAAAAAAAGGAAAGAAAGAAAGCAGAACGTTAAAATAAGTACAATTTATTGTAATTGAACTATTTTTGTTTTATGCTCACAATAACTCTTTATTGTACATCCATTAAGAGTTGGTACACACACACACACACACACACACACAATACCATATGCAAAAACGGAAGTTATAATGTTTCTTGTCTTGTTGCATGCATAGTTTTAAGATAGAGATTTTTGAAAGAGCTACTTATATCTGTGATTTTCCAAATAAAAAGAAAAAGAAAAAAAAAAGAAAGAGAAGTGACAAGATAAGCATTAAGCCCTGCCAGTTTAAGTAAAGAAGAACACAATGTTTCCCAAATGAACTCATGGTTCATGGACCAGCGCACTCAGCCATTTTAATGGCAAAACAAAACAATAAATTAATCAGCAGGTCTGGGCTAACAGCGTCCCACTTACGCCATACGCTTACTACACTATTCATGTTCTTCCCCTCACTGGGTCAAAACACCCACAGGTGGCACTGAGGGTACAAATTATGGCATTAAACTTCAGATCCACTTCCCTGAACTCACTCACCGATCTCCATCTCAATGAAGTTGGCCTCTTCCGGCAGGGCCCGTGGCAGCACCCCTGGGTCACTGAAGCTGGTTCGGAGCAGCATGGCCATGACAAAGACGAAGAGCAACACTGCAAACACAGGGATGGCGGGAGACAGGTGCACTGCCAGATACGGGCACCTGTACAGGACAAGAGAACAAGCAGGGTTACGAATGAGACATGAGAGTTACAGCACAGAGATTACATGAGCATATAAAAACAATCTGTAGAGTTGTTTGTGCCGTTTATATCCAAACAACAATAATATATTATAATCTAATTTAAGTATTTACATACATATTTCATTTATATTATACAAACATATTGCATATGTATATATATATTATATATATATATATACACTCACACACACTTAATATTTAAACAACCCTTTTTTTTAAATTCTATTTATTAAATATTTTAACATTGTGTATAATCATTTGACAGCATTTCTGCTAGACAGCCAGTGTTTGCAACCATAACCCTGCATAAGAGAAATGGTTTGGATAAAGAAAAGCAAAATCCATTGTTCATTTAAAATGAAATATTTCTGATGGAAGTGGCAAAATAAATTCACATTACACATAAACGCTGCCAAATCTAAAGAGTTTCAAGCAAAATAGCAATGGCTAAATAAAAGACCTCATTTCAGTCAGAACATCAATGCTTTTGACTGCACTTATCCTAAATAAGCACGAAAACATTTTTATCATATTTCTTGAAGAAGCAATAGTTTCTGCCTGAAATAAAAGAAGGGAGGTCATTGATGAAGTGTGCATGTAAAATCAGTCTGGCTCAGCCCTTCCCTAAAGACAGTTTTTCAGACCCAACAATGAAGCAGTCAGGGAGGATGTTTACTATAAATGACGGTGCTTTCTCCATCCCTGCAGGCAGACAGCCATACAGGAATGAATATGGTTGCTCCCATAAATTGTGGACGACTTGGGTCCTGTAAAAGTGCCTCCCTTCACTCAGCCTGCAGCAGATTGGTCGGCTCCACAGGACACTGCATTGAGCTATTAATAGGGTCACCCTGGCTCTCCTCCACCACTCTCTCCTGCAACGTAGACCTGCTATACTAATATAATGTATGGCTAATACATCATGATAATGGTTCAGCTCATCGGAGGCATAGTACGTCCACTCTCAGGGGGATATTTGCTACATTTAGCGTTCTGCATGTTCAAAGAACATCTTTACAACAATAACTACAATACAGTGAGAGAGAATCTTTGTTTTCGTCATCAACTTGTCATTTGTATTATTTTAACTATTTTGTCTTTTGCTAAATCATTTATTTAGAGCTTCATTTTTATTTAATTTTTGTTACTTTAGCACTGAATAATAAATTGTAGTGCTAATAATTTTATTACAGTTAGGTGCCAAGGCAGCATTGTCTTATTTTCTAATACAATTCTAATTGTCTAATTAAGTTAAACTGTATTATTTAAAAGATCTTTCAGGTTTATTTAGTTACTTAAAGCAATATTTCAGAATTGTATTCATCAATAACAACACTTCTAGGGACTCCAGTGGTCTGTTATAGGACCCTGCATGTGTATACATCTAAAAAAAAAAACTCCAAAAGTAAAAACATAATGTTTTTCCATATAATGTCTTTTTTTATAACATTTATAATATTTTTGTAATAGTTTGTATTTGTCACAAATCTAAGAGGCCTGTTTTTTATATATAATTAATTTTTATATATAATTAATATATTTTTTTTTAGTTTACATTCTGAAAGGCAAAAATAAAATTAATAAAGTTTTTTACATCCAATAGCTTAGCAGAGCATTTCTCCTCAAGACAACTACATACAAACAGATTTACAAAGTGAACTTGACTGGGGAAATTACGACTTCACAGGTGCTTCTATATATATATATATATATATATACACACACACACATACAAATACATATATAGATAGAGATAGATTGATAGATAGATAGTTAGATATAGATATATACACATACATATACATATATACATATAGATAGAGATAGATAGATAGATATAGATATATACATATACATATACATATATACATATAGATAGAGATAGATAGATAGATATAGATATATACATATACATATACATATACATATATACATATATATATAGTCAAACCAATCCTTCTACTGTACATACTCGAACACTGGTTGAACCAGTCCATGCTAGAGTATGGTGTCACCTTCACTGCTTCAGGTCTAGGACACAGAACAACAGAGTGCAACTATAAAACGTATTAGCAACAGACAGATCATTTCTAGTCAGACTACATGGTGCAAGTTCAGCTGTTTGACACACTAGTGTGGCAGCATACCTGAGGCATCAATACACTAGAAATCTACCTGTGGAACCAGTCAGATTACTTTGAATCATTTTAAACTATGAGACCGGAAGACATAAAGAGGAGGGGAAAAATCCAGAGCAGGTCAATAAAACTTTCCACTGCCCAGATCCTGCAGAGAAATCCATTTATTGTCATGAAAGCTGTGCTGGGGCAAAGCGGAAGAAAACAGAGGAGAACCGCTTGTGTGTGTGATGTATCTGCTAATAACTTAAGCATTCTGGACCTGCTCCATCATCAGTTCCTATCACAGCCCTAAGCTTCCCGGACATTACCATCATGCAATGCTGGACGTGACCTCTCCCACCATAATCAATACATGAGATAAGCAGCTCCAATATAAAAGCAAAAATTCTGTTATCGCCACTGCTGATGCACAAGTTTATTGATCCACCATAATAAGCAATGAACTTCCTCCACAAAACAAAATGAAAACACAAAAACGTATTGTGCCTCAGTATGCAACACTTTATTGTTAAAAATCAACACCAATTTCCATTTGACTTCCGTAACGTGACATAGTTCTGGAACACGCTATTCAGCTGCAAAAAATGTAGGGCGGTAATCATTGGACTACAAAATAAGGCATAACCACAGTGGAGCCAGACTGAATGAGAGTTCAGCTTCAACAGCCATTTGGTTAACATAATCATTAATAGAGAGAGTTATTTCATTCTGATTCAAGCTTACAAATAAAAATGTTTTTCGTCTCTGGAATAACCCAGTTTTGATTACATATTGACTTGCACAGGACAAAATGAGGTGTGTGTGTGGGAGAAGACATAAAATGCTTCAGCAGAAGACATAAAATGCTTCACAAAGAAACTTTTTTGTGTATTCTGGAATTAGTATAAATAAATGATCATTTTAAATCATGCACATGTATACAAAGCCACTCCCGACACTGTGTTAGCATCTCCACCCTTGTGTTTGCCTTCACAGCTTGTCCTTAGTGAATTATCTGCACTCTGCTCCACAGAGAACAAGCTGAAAAGGACCGTTTTCCACAGTTAAGACAACATGAAGCACAACAGCAGAGTTTTATGGCTGGCTATGAAAAGGCTTAGCTGTGTGTTCATAAAATCAATAGAGCTGCTTCATTGGTCTGGCTAGTCTCTAGGTGGAGACTGGTGGGGGCAGGGAGGCCTGACAATTATCGGTACTGATAGCGCTTGGCACAAACATCCGCTACGCCACCGGAAAGGCCAGTGAGGGGAGAAAAACCACAAATAAAAACAACATATAGATTCATTGAGAAAATCTAATTCAGCCTGCTTTTTTTCAAATATTATTAACTGCATTCAGCAAGGATGCATTAAATCAATAAAACAACAGGAATACTTATAATGACCATTTCTATTATTACTTAAAACAGATGTTCTTTTGAAAAAAAAAAAATTAATCTCTTTTTCCACAAACATATTAACATGAAATGAGAATAAACAATACCTCTACAGCATTTATTAATTTTAGTTAATGCTAGGGCTGGGCGATAAATATCGAGCGATATTCTGCGCATCTCATCAGTAAAGCTGGCCCTAGTTTATGCTAATTCCAGCATTTACTAAAGCATTATTAAAGTCAGAATTTTGTTTGTTAATATTAGTTGCACTGTGAACTAACACAAACTAACAATGAATAACTGTATTTTTATGAACTAACGTTAAAGATGCATAAATACTGTAATAAATGTACTGTTCATCGCTTGTTCATGTTACATTAACTATATGCCACCTTACAGTCTTGTAAAGCGTTACCACTCACTGAGCAAAATGTATGATACTCTAAAACCCTGTTAACACCAAGAAGGATAATTATAAAGATTATTAAAATTCTTTAATACTAAGAACAATTTTTAGAACTACATCTTATAGTTACTTCACAGGCCACATATTACAATAATAGAATAGTGTCCTCCAACTATGTGACTACATTAGTTTAAACTATCACACATTTTGCTATTTTAGTTAGGATGACGCAGAAACAAGCTTTCAGATACACCAAATATTAAAAAAAGATTTTCTAAGCATGTGGATATATATATATATATATATATATCAAAACCAAAAAGTAGGTCACACTATTAAAGAACGAATAGTCCTATAGTTCGAAAGAAAAACATTCAACATGCAAATAATTACCTCATTCATTTAAATTTTGCATTGCAAAACTTGATGATGATGATGATGATATGAAATTAGTATGCAATAGCACTAACAATAAAGTTGGAAAAGATTAACAAGCAAAGAAATAAACTGTGATCTTGTATCCGGGTATGACATCAGCAGCTATTATTTCTGATAAAGGACACTCCTAAAAGCTTAAAGTACAATACAGGTGTAGGTAAAGTGTACAAAAGTACAAGTATGTACTGATAACGTACAAAAGGATATTTCAGCTGCGTCACACTGATGTAAGTCGTAAAATACCTGAAAATTACTTGCACAGCCTCTGTTAATTCTTCAGGAAGAGAGTTTGCCAATTTAAGAGCAAGCGAATCACGAAGCCAATGAATTATGCATTACTGCCAAAAAAAAAAAAAGCGGTATCCTGATCCCTCATGGAGACAAATTTGCCACAGCTCCAGTTTTGCACTCGCATTGCACAGAGACAAAAAAAAAAAGAAGATAGAATAAACAGTCTCCTTTCTTTTATCACGACCCCTGAAAAGGGACAGAAACAGACGGCAGCCCTCTCAGACAGATTGTGACACTGACCACAAAAGTCATACACTTGACACTTTCTCAGCAACAACATGATTACAACCATCAGCTTAATGATAAACATAAAAATGTATAGACATTTAAACGCTGTGCAACAATTCCATAAAACAAACATACAGGACAAAGGCAGTGTGAAACCTGATCCATGTACTTCTGAAAGTGAAAGAACGAGTGGGTGAACACAATCAACAGAATCTGATGACTGTCAACACATAAAGCTTTTAAAGTTTCACAGAAGCATTTTAGCAAGAAGATGCCATGTCTGCATCACTAACATATCAAACAGCACTGCCTGAACACTTTGTCAGGAATGAGTATAACCTTTTAATTTACACTGAATTCCACATTTCACCTTTAAATTGAAGATATCAGGCCGATAGCAAGTGGTTCTTTCTTTCACCCAATGGCTGATTGACTAAGTGCAGTATCAGCACTATTTTTTATGGCCCACTTTGACAAACATACACTGCAGATTTTTCACAAAATTACTAGTTAGCCTACACAACCAACTCACTATTCTAAATCTGATATCCAAAGACATGAACGCAATGGAACTTGCATAATCTTGAGCACACTAACAGTCAAAAATTAAAATATAAGTGCTGATTTTCAGCAAACGATTGCACATTAGGAGAATGGAAAGGGAGGTGGGATACACTCTCTTAAAGTCATATGATACAATTTCATTTTCGTTTCGGAGTGTTACAAGTAGGGCCCTATGAAATGCATTTGATTTTTTTCTCAAATACCGTTCTATTTTTTTCCCAAATTCCGTTTTAAATTACATAACATAAACTTCATAAATTAATGTGAAAATGTGTAACAAAAACTACATGTTTAGTTTCTGTGTTTTAGCATGTCTTATTATTTGAATGCATAAAACGTCTTTACGCAAAGAAAGAAAGGCAGAACTATTATTCTTGCTGTAGTGTTGCTGCGGGCGCCATGTTCTGGAGATGCTGTGTTTTTGTCGTTTCTCCGATCACAGATGCAGACATGGTGTTATCTTTACGGAGCGCGATGCAATGTGACGGATAAAAAGACTACACCAAGTCATGATAATCAGCAATTATGTCTCCACTGGATGCAACAAATGACCCATTTGTAATGTCTTTTATTGTTTTTGTGTCATAGTGCTGGGACACATCATCACATTATGGTAAGGGGTGTAACATTTCCACCACATGCTTGCAGTATTTGGCCAATCACAGTGCGCTGGATAGCTGGCCAATCAGAGAACACCTTGTTTTTTTAGAACGATGAGCTTTGTACAAATCGACCCGTTTCAGCAGGCGATGCTTAGACGAGAAACACATTGCATAAATAAAATAAATGTTCTTTTTAGCAACATCATATGATCCCTTTTTAAAAAAAATCTTTAGAAAGAACTGTGCAAAATCCAGCCCTACTGATAAGTCGTGTGCCTGCAGAGGAATAAACTGTCTAGACACGGGCTCCATGGACAGAGAGGTGTATAGTACACAATAATGTGAGCATTCAGCAATGCTCAAATAATAATTCGCTGAAAACTCAAAATAGCTGGAAGCAATGTGTTTTCATAAACACTGTCTGTCTCTTCTAGAATCTCATGCTGTGTATTAAATAAAACATAAAGTGCACATAAAAATAAATGTACACTACTAAAAAATCCAGCAGGGATAATATATGAATAACCTTGTGATATATATATATATATATATATAAATAAATGGTTACAAACCCAATTGCAAGTTTATTCCATATAGATAAATAAATAAATCCCACTTCATCTATTAGCTTCTCATGCAATAAACAATTTGGAATCACACTTTTGCACTTAGCCCAGTCTCTATGCTAATATGTCTGCCTCAAGAGGACTAATTATCAGTAACAGCGATATGAACATGGCGTGCAATGAAACCCTACAGGAGCCAGCACCTCCTTACATGACTGAGAGTTTCTGACTAGGGACACAATCGTTTCCTTTCGCTGATGAACAGGCCTAATGGGGGATCCTCGATATGGGCCGGGCACAACACTGAAGTCTCAGGAAACGCAAATGACAGACGTCAAAGACCACACAAGGGAACTCATATCCACAAAGCAGAGCTCATATCTAATATGCAGCCCATCCAGCTTTATCAGCATTAACAGCAATATGCTATTGTCAAAATGTGTTTCAATAACAAAGATGACACAGCTGTTTCCCATACATCAACAGGCCAAAGATGTCACAGTTCAAACATCCGCCATTAATTTAAATACTGCTGTATCGTTTTCATTAGATAGATAGACAAATAGGACCAAATACATATTTACAAAAAAAACACAACATAAAAAGGTTGGCTCTTCTGGATATTTTAGTTGTTCCTGTTCTTCTGGAGTATTGGAATGTCATCCGTCATCACCAGTTAATTATGACTGTCATATAGTAGTGGAAAATCTGACTCATTCCGACAAATTGGTTCTTCTGAACAGTTCACGTCAATGAGTCGATTCAAAAAATAACAATAAAAATATGGAATTACACCACATACTCCCCTAAAATTCATCGTGGCATAATACCCCATATAGAAATTATATATATTTTTAAATGCCACATACCTCAGTAAAGACACTTCCATTATGCTTTTGTATTCTTAACTTTTGTTAATAAATTTGCTTATTGTTGAGCAAGTTGATTATCAATGACCAATTTATTTTAATTTTCACCAAACAATTTGTGTTAATAAAATGTAGTTACTTATTAAAACAGTGGTTTGCATGTGTGTTAAAAACATTTCAAAGAGATTTTATTTGTAAAAAAAACAAAAAAACATGTTTTCCACCTAAACCATGTAAAATATGAAATTAAGCCTTTTAGGTTTAAACAATCAATGAGTTGTTCACTCATCTGCTGGGAGCGATTCAGTTCTCAACCGAATCGTTCAAAGACTCAAAATAACGATTCATTCACGAATCGGACATTTCTACTGTCATATAAAAGCACAGCCATGGCGTACAGTGACCAAATTCAGCTGGCGTGCTTTCACTCGGTCCTCAATAGTTCATACAAGCTCTTTATTGTTACATGTGTTGCATTTACCATGTGGCTGTAATACGACTGCTTAATATCAAAGATACCATGTCGTTCTTGCAAAGGCATTAAACAAAGGCCATATCCCTGCACACACTGATGCTTTCAGACCAGGTTTAATAATCACCAATGACATGCACTTACTCAAAGGCGAAGAACAGAGAGCAGGTTCCGATGATGAGAAACAGGGTCAGGTAAAATACTCCTTTCTGCCGAGCCATCATTACCCGTCCATCGCAGCAGAAGGTGTTTTTCCCAGGTAATTTCTCCCATTTTCGAGTAACCTTCCGCGTTATCATCACCGCAGACATGGCAGCAGACTGTCTTTTGTCAACTCAACCTGAAATAAACCACAACCGTGTCCACTAAATCATTAACCCGGGACGATTAAAGTGTTGTTGTCAGCAATAAAACAGCACGGGGGCTTCTTTGCAGAAATGTGATTCTTCGATTTGTTTGTAGGATTCTTCCCGTGCTTCCTTAAAAACCATCAGTCTGTCGCTTTACATATCTGCTCTTCTGTGCTTAAATCCATGGTTTAAGTCCCAATCAAATGCCAAACAACAAAATCCTCATCCAAAAGCGAAGATTTCCCATGCTGCCTCGATTTTAAAGCGCTTCCCCCTCGAAACGTGGCCAGATTTCGATGCTGACCTGAAGCAAACGCGTCTGAACGCTAAACGCACATCTGGAGCGTGAGTGGACCTTGACCGACTGACATTTATGTCATTGCCTAGGCTGGTTAATCCCGAGGGGATTCTCTTAAAACGATACTAAATACATCTGAGTAAAGCCTTTTGTGATCTATACCGATTATACAGCAAGTATTTCAGTAATATATAAAATAATCTTCCCTCCAGTTTCGTGTCGTAGGATGCAAGCAGGACTCTCCGGGAGCAGGAAACACGCCTAGATTGAAATGTCTCTTCTTAAAGGGCCAGTGCCTCACTGTACAGGGAACAAAGGAATTTTGTCTTCTAATACTAATATCCAATCCACCATAAAGGCAGTCTTTCAATATGACTCAATTAAATATTGTTACTGTTGAGAATTTCTGGCGAGTGTGATATTTTCAGCACAATGAAAGTCTGTTGGCATATTCCAGCAATAATTATTAGCTGGTTAATTTTTAATTGTCTCATGTATGTATATTTATTGGCCTGTGTTTTCTTTACTGCGTGTGAAATGTTGTTTAATAGCGTACTTCTAAGCTCTGTTCTTGGTGCTCCAACCCAACCGGTCAAACACACCTGGATCCAGCTAATCAAGCTCTTCAGGGTCAATAGAAACTTCTAAGCAGGTGTTAAACTCTGAAGACAACCTATTTTCTTTACCAATTAAAGGTATTTGGGAAGTGAAATGGAAGGTGAGAAACAAAAGATGCTGTAGTTGTATATACACCCTTTTATCTCTTATCATCTTGCACAAAAAAAGCCTTTGTATTGCATGTGTAATCTTGTAAATATGTAAAACGCGCATAATTAAGCGCATATTCAGCATTAAAGCTTAGCTTTCAGTCCGTTTATGTGTAGGAGTTCATCAGAGACTGTGGGCAGGAAAAACTATGAGCTATAGCAAAGATTATTTATATAGATAAGAAAGCTATTAATTAGCATGAGGTGTGAGAGAAAGACTCTGTCTTTACAAAAAGCAAGAAGAGGTGATAGGTTTGGTATAACACCAGGAAAATACAAAAACAGACTGATATTAACAAGCAAGTGGTAGACTTGTGCTTCTTTTACAAATTACATAAGCCCACTACCTATAATATTTAATCAGAACACATGGCTCATTTTCAGAGACAGTGGAGACAGATGCTTATTTTGAAGCAGATGGTGCAGTTATTAATGGCATCTGCTATTAGGGGCTAATGCAGGAGTCATGCTGACCAATCAAACCTTCTTCATCCCTCGGCCTGGCCTCTGCTGGTACATTCTGTAACTGCACCATCCTGTTCTTAAAAGCTTTATCTACATTGATGATCTTTCAGATGTGCTGCGTCTGATTAATATAGAAATAAATCTTTGTATTAATAAGGTATCTCTAGCCCAAACATTATCATTATTTATTATTATTATTATTATTATTGTTGTTGTGGGAAAATAGATCCCGTTTACATAATTCTGTTACTAAACTTTTGATCAAGAATACACTTTCAAAAAAACAAAACAATGAAGAAATGTGTTTTGGCAAATAGATTAAGAAAAGCATTTTATAAAAAACAATTTAAAAAGTTGGTTAATGTAGTTTTATTGTTATATTAAAATATAACTGTTACATGGATTGATGTTGTATTAGTCTATTTATTTTTCATGTAAAAAGTATTTTGATAATGCAGGCTATTATTTAACATTTAACTACAAGTGTCAACAAACGTTTTTATTTTTGAATTAGGTTAATAAATGTATTTATTCTTAGTTAGCCTGCCTGAAAGTTTAGTTATTCTCTTGATTTTATCATACCTTGGTTTTCTTATTTCATTCTTTAGATGTATTTATTTGTATTTTTATTTATAAAACTATATATATATATATATTTTTATTATTTTTTTTTTTTTTTTTACATTATACGGCCTATATATATAATTTTTTTATTTACAACATTTGTTTGCTGTACATAATATATAAAACTTCATTTATATAAAAAATCATTTCCGCTTTCATCCATTTAGAGGAAATCGACGTTTTGTAGTTTTCTCCACTGTGTTCGTCGCAGCGAGACAACGCAAGCGAACAGCATTTCCCACAGTGCCTTTCGTGTAAAGCTAACATCCGCCTTAACATACGTGTTCTAGAAGCCTGGACTAGCGCTGGACTGCAACCAGCTTTCATACATTATTGCCTCTAAATAAATTAGATGGAGGACAGGTAAAGCTGACTCCAGAACAGATACTAAAGTTTTTGTTGTTTTCCGGTTAAGTTTACGGAACTGAACGCGACGGTGTAGGGTCTGAAAGGGAGCACTCTTCTGCGTTAGTGAAAGGTAACGTAGCAGAATAACTAATATAACTAATTACTGGAGTGTGTTGGTCAACTGTTTAATGGGTTCTTGCAGTCAAATGTAGCCGATAGTTTCATTTAGAGTAAGAAGTATACAGCAAACCAGACCAGCTGTTTTGTAAAATAAACAAAAGTATACGTTTATTATCGCAACCTACGTGGTATGTCATATACTATAGCAATTTTGTTGTTATTGCTGATTTTTTTTCCTTCATATATTTTAAATGTACAAATTAAAATTTGATTTGTAGCATTGCAGTTTTATTTTGATCATAATCTGCTTTGCTCTGTTACAGGGTTACGGTCAAGTATGATGTCTGAGGGCAGTTCATTTATGAAAGGCATGATCCTAGGAGGCATATTCTGCCTGGTTTTGTCTTTCTTTGAAACCTTTAATTCAGGAACCCACTCAGAAGGCCATCAGCATCTCCACCATCATCTGAAACCTGTCAGCAAGGATGAACTACAGAAGTTATCAAAGTCTCAGATGTCTGACATGACCCTGCAGGTTCAAGTGTACTGTCTCATCATGGTCACTCCGAAGCTCCTGGTCCACTGGGCGACAGCCAACGACACTTGGAGCAAACACTGTGACAAATCGGCCTTCTACACATCCGAATCGTCCAAAGCTTTAGAGGCTATTGACCTACAAGAGCAGGATGAGTGGGCTCGGCTACGCAAAGCCATCAAACATGCCTATGAGAATGCTGGAGACCTGCGCTGGTTCTTCGTGGCCCGGCCCACCACGTTCGCAATTATAGAGAACCTCAAGTATTTGGTGTTGGAGAAAGATCCAAACCAGCCGTTTTACATCGGCCACACGGAAAAGTCCGGAGAGCTGGATTACGTGGAGTACGACAGCGGGATCGTGCTGAGCTATGAAGCAATGAGGCGACTGATAGAGATGTTCGAAGATGAGGACAAATGCCCAGAGCGAGGGCATGCTTTGTGGAAGATGCCTGAAGAAAAGCAGCTCGCCACCTGTCTGAAATACAGCGGGGTGTTTGCAGAAAATGGAGAGGATGCGCAAGGCAAAGGGCTTTTTAACAAGAAGAGTGTCAGCACCTTGATTTCCGACAACATGGGCCAAAACCCGGCCGACGTCGTGGAGACATGTTGCTCTGACATGGCCATCACGTTCGCTGGCATGTCTCCGAGCCAGATGCAGGTTTTGATGTACGGCGTCTACAGACTCCGGCCATATGGACATGATTTTCATGATTCCTTGATGTTTCTGCCTCCTAAAGACTCTGATAATGACTGATTGACTTCATGGTTTCTGTATTGGAACTGTTACTGAATTGAGATGTTGATCATTCGTGGGTGCGGGGCTGAAGGAGCTGTGATGTGCTGTATGTACTTTATTTGTGATTGTGTGTTCTGAAGGTTGGTGCTGGTGTGTGAGTGATTGGGGTTACACTATGCTTTTTGCTACGAATGCATTCTGGCAAAAGCAAAAGGATAATTGTTTGCATATAAGTGAATCGTGACGGGCCAATATTGGATGATTTTGTACACTTGATAGTATTTTGAATAACAATTACATTCGATTTATGAAGGCCACACATATGGGGTTAGGAAGTAAAAGTGAGGAACCTTTTGATGATTTTAAAAATATATATTTTGGATGTATGTTGAACGGAGGGGAAAGGATACTTTCATGGCATCTGTATGGTAAACTGTTTATGTCACCCTTAAAAATATCAAACTCTGTGATCTGAAAGGTTAATATGTTTGAGATTGTAAAATTAGTATTGCATAACATATTGTTTATTTATTTACATATCAAAATATAGTTTCTTTCATTCTGATGTAGTTCGATACACACTGGTTTGTGACCTTTTTTTTTTTTGCGAACATCTGGATACTTGATCTCCCCTGCTATAAGTAATAGTAAGGGTTACATGTAAAATAAATGCTGTCAACAGATAATACAGTGAAGTGAACAGATGAACACGCATTAAATCACTAAATGCTCTTCATTTCTATGCATAGTTGATTTTATTGCCACAATTCTGACAGGCTGCTTTAATAAAGAACAATGAAAATCATGTTTTGTAGTCGTTTCTTAAACTCTGAAAGAGCTTGCTTCTTGTAGAAATGATGGGAGCTTCTCTTTAGACTTTAAAAAAGCTCAGCTTCAGTTATCTGTGAAGTTCTATGCTGTCGTTTTAAGACTAAGTTTATCTCTTCTTATGTCTGGTGTTTTATGTCACATTTTCCTGATCATGATTATATTCTTCTGTCTTCTTGCTTTCAGCCACCTCTTTTATGTATCTTAATGTGTTGATCATTTCTGAATCTCCAGCTCTCATTTCCATTCTAGAGAAGGGATTTCTGACTGTACTTGACTGCTTTGGATTCATGTACACCTTTTTTTCCCTCTTCCTCTAGTCTCTCTTTTCTTGAGCTGATCGATTTCTGTTTCTTACTTGGTTCTTCATTTCTCAATTTGAACCTCAATTTTTCTCTCTCTCACAGTATTTTCTCTACCCATTTTTAATAGACATTAACAGTATTTGGTTAATACTGTTGGTAAAATATTGCCCTTGGTTGGATGTAATCATCATCTGTATCATTTTGATTGTTGAGTAACTTGAGTTGTTTAGTTTTTCTCTGATTAAGTAAGCCATGTACCTGTTTTAACAGAATCATTCTGTTGTCTGAGCAGTGTTTTAACAACCTGAAATTCAATTCTCTCTTTAAGCCACTGTTCAGGATCAGTTCATCTAAATGGAGATTCCTCATGATCTTTTATAAGTGTCCTTTACTATGATGCCACAAATGTTTGGCAAAAGATCACCTAGTTTCTTCATGAGTCTTAATTTATATTTGTAACAGTTTTGTTTCATATGAAGTCAGTATTTTATTCTGAAATGCATCTTCCAGAAGGTCTTTGCATTTCATTTCTCGATTACTGATTCTATCTGTATTCTAATACTGAGATACTTGGCTGCACCACTTACATGGATGAATATACCTAGAAAACTCAACTTCAGCTCCCCATCAATGTTTCGCAATTTAGATTTTTCCTGCATGGCGTATGAAGACTTTAAAATCTATATTAACTGCATTCTGCTGCAGCTGTTCCTGATTACTAAGTCTGATCACTGGAATGGGATCAAATGTGTATTATCTCTCAAAAGAGAAAATAAATTAATTTATAGTTTTAAAATATTTATTGTAGAAACAGATTCTAAGGTTGATTAATAGGTGCACCCAGTAGTATTGGTTTTTATTACCAGAGAATACAATTAATCGCATCCAAAATAAACGTTTTTGTTTCCATAATATACACTGTGTGCTGAATTATTAGGCAAGTTGAAATTCTGATCATATCTTTTTTCCAAGATCATTTTACCAATCTCAAACCACATGAATCTTAATAATTTAAGGTTAATAATTAAAACTAATTTTGTATTTAATCATATACATTTTTCCGGGAAGGATGAAAGTCAAATACTCCTTATATACACAGGTGTGCCGAATTACTGTTTCCATTATGTTTTCATTTTCCAGATAAAACGAGCCAAGAGATTCAACTCAGACCAAAGTGCAATGTGTCAGGAGACTTTTCTTGTGAAATTTATTAGGACAGCATCACATCCTCTTAAACCACTGTTTGAAGAATTTATCTTCCAGAGCCTGGCAGTAAGTTTTAGGAGCTCATATTAATCAATATATGCAAGATGCTTTTCCTTTAAAGCACTGGCTCAACAGTGAAAAAGCGGCTAGTGTTTGAATTATTGTCTCGAAATACCTTAAAATGAATATACGCTGAAATAAACTTGCTTTTCATAAGCTGGTTAGCATTAGCGCTCACATGGATTCAAAAATATAAAACCATAGGTATGGTCTTAGAATTGCAAACGACACATAATGTACAGTGTCATGTGGTTTTAGGTGAGGTGTAATGCATTAAAATAGGCTTTCTGTCTCGCGCATCTGAGAAATATACATACAAATAGCATTGATTAAACAAGCCTAAGTCTGCCATGACACTATTCAGCTCTCACTGCAGCAACAGACCATTTCAGTTTGGCATGACTTGAATGCAGGTTTTATTTGTGCATTAAAATGGGGTGGCTTTCAAAGCTTTCGGCATGGTACACAGTTGAGTCCATTCATGTAAACAGTAGACGGGCAGCCTGGTGATATCGGGTCCAACCACAACCTCTCGTCTGTCGTTACTTATACGTCTTCATGTGCCACAGTCCATCATTCAGATAGTGTACGTTCTCTATTCCAATTCCCTTGTTTACTTTCTCTCTGTTCAGTAAAGTGAGACAAGAAATTATATTCAAAAATTAAATGCAAGTTTATTATTTCCATTTTCCAAACCCAATAAACTGTATAATCACAGATTAAACTGATGGTGACTGATTTATATGGATTTCATGTATTTATTATTTATTAAAACAAGCTTTACTCATTCGGTATTCTAGAGGATAAAGGAACTAAACATTTCACTACAAAAAAAATAAAAACATTCTGCCAATTTGGGATTTAAATTGCAGGAGATGCATAGAAATTTTAGGAACACTTACATGTCATCTGCAGACATCTTCATAACTCCCACACAGAGCGCATGCTGCTTCCCTTCCGCCATTATAGCCTGAAAACAAATACTTAAGGACAACAACCTGTGATATGCAAAAACTATTACACGTAAAACTAATACAAAACTAATTGGTTGATCAAAAATGTACATTTATGGCAGTGATGTTATTGTTAACCTACTAAAAACAGTTGTTTCTGGCAACTGGAATAAAACTGAAATACAATTAAATATAAATATTAGTATGTTAGTAAGTATATTGAAGCGCTAAACTAAAATTGAATTTACTTTAATTTCAAACTAAACAGAAATATTAACAAAATATTAAAATTGGTTGAAAACATATAACAGAACTAAAAATACAATTAAAAAGAAAACTAAATTTAAAAAGCCAATTAAAAATATGAATAAAATTAAATCATCATCCATAATAATAATATAACACTGAATTATGGCCATTATTTACTTGCTATTTCATAAAATGTATTTGTGTCTTTATACATTAAAACATTATAATTAATTAGTCAGAGGAAAATATTACAAAATGTGACCCCTGGAGAACAAAACCAGATTTATGTAGCACAGGTGGCATTTGTAGCAATAGCCCACGACACATGGTTTGGTTCAAAATTAAATATTTTTCCTTTACGTCAAAAATCATTATGATATTAAAGTTCATGTTCCAAGAAGAGATTTTGTGAATTTCTACCATAGATGTAACAAAACATTATTTTTAGAATAATAATATACATTGCCTAGAATTTAATTCACGCATCTTTAAAGGCACCCTCAGATAATTGTATCTTAGCCAGCTATTGTCCTATCATAACAAACCATATATCATTGGAAAGCATATTTCTTCAGAATTTGACTGTTTTTGTGGTCACAAATATAAAGCAACAGCTAAAAGGATACAACTACTGTGTCTGAATCAGCAGGGTAGAGTTTGGCTCCTGGTGATGTGAGACCTGGGCACATGATATTGGCTCCACTCAGCACAAATTTGATGGCTCCTTTATCTACTTGTTGGTGTGGCAGAATGAAGGGATCTGAAAAATGAATATATGAGTATTAGGCATTAGTCAAAGCAAGTTGTGCAACATGGATTAATAAGCAAGTGTCTGGAACCTGCTGCATCTCTACTGATGAAACTGAAAGCCATCTTACATTTGTGTAGAAGTCTGAGGGTGGGATAGAAAGGTCCCTCTCTCTGTCTGAAGAAGAGTAGCTCTCCATTTACAGTAAGAATTTCAATATGCTCATGACTGGAAACCAAAACAAAATATCACACATCTGATGTAAAACGAGTTACACTTTCAGTACTGCGGATCAACAAGCGCCGACTTTCCAAAATGTGCATCTCTTACCATCTCACAATTTTGACAGGGTCCTTCTTGGGCATTATCTGGTTGAGCCAGTCATCGATGTTGGGAAACTGATCTAACAGCTGATTCTTTATACCCTTAATAACAGACGTCTTCAGTTGAATACAGTTAGAAACATTTTCCTTTTCATCAAATCTATGAAGACAAGGAGAAAGAATGACCATATTTAATGTCTAATACTTGCAGATGCCAAGATCAGGTCTCTGTGATCTTATTTTTATGGCAAGATCAAGAAGCTGGTTTAGTATAAATGTAACAAATACCTCCAACTGTTTTAAATTAAAATGAAAAAACTGACCAAGTGTCTGCCCTTCAATGTTTAGTGTAAACATCTTTTACAATCAACGTATTTTTTGCAGTTTGCTTATTATCTGTTCCAGTTAGAGAGTATCTTAGGTAAAAGTAAGTGCAAAAAAATACTACAAACATCGGAAAACAGATGTATAATTTCCAATGAACCCAAATAATCAGCTATGACAGAACAAGTTAGCGGTGTTAGCTAAACAGGTTGATGTCTCGTTACAAAATTAAGGGCAGAAATCAATTCACAGTACCACATAAAACGTGTACATGCAACATTTATTGTATTTCTAACGAAATGTCAAAGCTACTAGATAAACGAAACACTGCATTTCTATAACAATGCTAAATTGTGTTAGCTAACGTTATTACTTATAAGGTTGACAACGTCCCAAGCTTACTTTTTAAACATCCTTGCAGGTCGCTATCGGTCACTTTTGTCCTCCTATCTGTGTGATCTTACAGCTCTTAACTGCTAAGTTTTTACAACCAAAGAATTAAAACTAAACATTCAGTAGAAGATTTAATGAACTAACTCCACGCTTCACGTCAACCGCAAGTGATTCCTATTTACGACGTTTACGACATTTGTAAACATTTTACGGCAAGGGACGGTACAGCATACCAGACAAAATGATGCTATGTACTTTGTAAAAATTGTTTCACAATTGTTTTGTGTTACAAAATTTTCCCTGAAATGTTGAGATATGCAAATAATGCGGTATCTAAATAAATATGCAATTGTTTTAAATTAGAAAAAGTATTTTTTAGGATCTCGACCATCAGAAAATATCAAGAGCCATAAGGGAAAATAAAATGTTTATTATATTTTTAGGAATGAAATGCTTGATGAAAAAGAGCAGAATATAGGTAAGAATAAGTTTCATGTGAGCTACAGATTATATAAATTATATTAGAATCTGAGCCAACTTTAGAAGAAAAAAAACCTTAAAAAAATATATCTATATAAAAAATACACACAAATAAATGTCAGGTTTTCTATGGTTATTCATTAGAATATCTATTATGCACAATGTATTTTTTTCCCCACAAAAACCATGAAAGACTGCAAAATGACTAGAGGGACAAGTTCATGGAAACACATACAGTTGTTTATTCTGAGGCAATAAAAACAAGCATACTTTTTCCAGACACTGGACGACTGTCCACTTAAGTATGATTTCTCAAAACACCATTGCCAAAAATTCCACAGACAGATCCAGTGATGCCACACAGAGGAGCTTCTCAGTATATGGGCCTAATTCAGAACTCAAGGGTTATATAAACTTGGAAACATTAGAATGATAAAATGGTGCTGCTGTGCTTGTTCTGAGTTTTCCAGGGAGAAAGAATGGAGTTGCAGAGTCGAGAGTGTCAAACATCAAAGTTGTGTGTAAAATGTATATACAAAATAAACAAGAGGAGGAAATGTGAGAAGTTGTAAGCAGGGAGGGGAAAAAATGAAGATGTACAAGTTAGTGTTTAGCAGCGTTAACATTCCTACAAACAAAACAAGTGCTTGGTTTTATCTAATCTTGGCACATACTGTGAAATGTCCAATCAGCCTCAATTGTTCTATTTATCAATAAATCACATTCACAGAACATAAATTGCTTGTGACCAATCAGCTGAATCTTCTTTTCTTCGTACAAACATTGGCAAAAAGAAAACCCGTTTTCAGTGAGTCAGAACCAACCTGGTGTTGGTTTTCTTCGCACAGGTTATACTGCAATATGTTGTGATGTTTGCGTGAATAAACCATGAAGGGAAAAAAACAAACAAACAAACAAAAAAAAAAACATGCCACAGACAAACAAAAGCCATGGAGCCAAGTCTGAAAATAAATAACTTTTCTTTTTAAGCTTGGGATAGTCCAATTCTTAGAAGCATTTTAACAAAATAATTTTGTATTTTCTTTTCTTCTAATTGGACATGCCATTCTGACAGAAATAAAACATACCCTACCCTGTCCGAGCCATGGAGAGAAAATGGATTCAGTTGTTGGTCACTGGGGTGAAGATGTTAAAGTGAACAAAACCTGGAACAATGGGCTCCATATGCTAAGGGAAGTAAACAACGTCACTGAGAACAGCCTCCTCCTCTCACTTCTAACATCCCTCACTTCTCATCTACCCCTCTTATTCTCTCTCTCTCTCTCTCTCTCTAAGCCACGTAGTTGTATTGATTGGGATTCTCCTTATCCCTTTCCATGTAGTCCCTGTCAATGAGTGACTCTATCCTCTTCTTCAGATCAGCAGGCTGCAAAGAGATGGAACAAAATTTAGTGGCACATCTCCGCTGCTGCAAGTCTTGGAGTAATTTCCAAACGTAGTGACATTGAGAACAATATTATATGAAACCTTGAGACAAGAAGAAAAAATAATGCATTATTAGCAAAGAATTTAAGTGAAAGCTATTCATGACAAATCCCTAGACTTCGATCATGATTATTTTTACTGAATGCATCTTACATTAAACCATCTTATTTTTTTTTTTATGTAGGAATCTCATCCCAGAACAAGCAGGACAAAGGAACTTAAGCAATGTTTAACTCTACTATTCATTAGTAAGCAGTTAAAGGCTCTTTCTGCTCACCAATTTGATAAATAAAAAATTAAATAAATAAGTGAAATAGTAACCAGCCAAAGTTATTACAATTCAAAATAGCTTTTTACTTTTTTATATTTTAAAATGGAAATTATTTGTGATGGCAAAGCTGGATTTTCTGCACTCATTCTAATCTCTGTAATCATTCTAATATGCTGATTTTGTGCACAAACATGATCAATATTGAGAACATCTGTGCTGCTTTTTTACTTTATATTATACTAACATTATATTTATGCTATTTTTTTACTTACGTTCTAAATATCACTTTTAAGCAATTTAATGAGTCCATGCTGAATACAAGTATTACTTCCTTTAAAAAAAAAAGAAAACTACTTTTGCTAACTTGTAAGGATAACGTGTTTGTGCAACCTGAAATTGAAATTGCTTGCATTACAATGCACAAAGCTGTCACACTTACCAAAAAAAAAGAAAAAGAAAGAAGAAAATTTGGTTGTACCCTTGCAGTTTACAGTCTAGCTGCAAGACATCCATTTATAGCCAATCCAGTGAAACTACTGTGAAAACTAAACAATCTGGCAGCAATGACCTCACCTTGACTGGGAATTTAAGTTGGTTGTACACTTCAGACACCAGAAGGTTATGGCTGAGAGTTTTCCTCATCTTCATGATTCGAACAATGGCAGCATCGATTTGGTACTGACGGTCCTGGAATACTCTCTCTGTAGTGCTGGCTTGCTCCTCCACCTGTGAGGTACAGCAAAGAGAAATGAGACCAAGCAGACAACACCAATCAAATGACAGGTGTGCCGGACAGTACCGTTTCTTTCATCTGAATCTGGTTGATTTTAATCCTGAAGAGTTTGTGTTTGAAATCATCATTACAAGAGAACTTGTCTCCATCCTCCACGTCTTTACTCTTTGGGGTTTTGGTAAGGACACGCGCCTTCCCACAGGCAAGTGACTGCAGAGTCCGCCTCAGCTCACCGTCCTCTACAAATATATGTGTCAATGTATGTCAAATTTGTTAAACTTTTTGGTAGTTTGTAAAAAGGCTTTAATGTTCTCAGGGTTTCTGCAGGTTTGATAAATGTCAATTTCAGGTGTTTTTTTAAAGAAATCTTTCAAATAAAGAAAAATTAAATACATTTAAGCAAACAATTTAAGCTGGTATCAGTGTTCTCTTAATATAAACTCACATTGAGTTGTATTAGCAACACTAACACCACAAAAGTTCATTTTACATTTAAATCAAATAAATATATCTTCATTTAAGTACATACTGATATTTATACTGGAAAACAAAAACATTTTTTTTTTGCTATGTATGCAAGATTTAAGTTTCTGTTCTGATTTAAATTTACTTTTTACGGCCTTAATTTGCAGAAGAATTTTAGAACCTTTTTAAGACCTACAGAAAACTTTGAACTTAAGTTTAACAATTAATAGAACAGTATCACTTAAACAAGAATAAATTGCAGTGTGCTTGCTTGACAAGTGTCCATACCAATGCCTGTAGCAAGTTTAATATCCTCCAGAGAGAACTCCTCCCCTTCATTAAACATCAGCAGAACTAACGTCTGAAACAGGGAAACCTGCAGCTCTTTTTTGCCCTGTGGGGGGAAAAATGGAGGAGAGGGGGTTTCATATAGCCAGTTATTAGTCTGAGAAAACTTTTAAAAAATTGTGTTTTAAATTAATTAAATATTATATTCATTCAATTATATTATTCAATTATATTCATACAAAGCTTCTCTTCTCAAAACAAACTGTGCATTACCTCTTTAAATTCTGCCTTTAAAACACAATGTCCTAACGTAGACTGCCACTGAAGTTTCCGTCCACTGTGTTTGCCCAGGTAAAACGTTTTGAAAATCTCCTGCAATCTCACCATCTGGAGAAAGAAAGGTATTAAAAAAGGTTAACAATTAATTATAATATGATTCATTTGAATTGAGGGTATTACTTATACGTTTAATCAAAAAGGAATATCTAATCCAAGATCCCATTTCTCAATATCAGAACAAACCTCTGGAGGCAGATGTACTTCCATGGGTACATATGTTGGCCAATAACCCATAGTGAGGATGTTCACGGTCAGCTCAATGTTCCCAGGAATATTTTGGCATTGCATGTGCTGAGGTGCAGAATTGAAAAGAAGGATTTGTAAGCGGTAATGACACAATAAGACAATGAAAATGAAAATAAAAGCCATCATTACCTGTTTGAACTGCACCATAATATCTTTCGACAGCTCCATGTCTTTGAACATCCCTTCCAGCTTACTGGTAAAGGCAGCACCACATTCTAAAAGAAAAGCACAATTAATCATTTTCCAATTCACAGCCTTTTGAAACATTTGTGTCCTGACAACAGGTTTTAAGAAAGGAGAAATGTAATTTACCATGCTTCAGTTTTGACAGCATTGATTTCTCTGCATCTACAGAGGCACTCTTTCCCACCAGTAATCTCTTTGCCAAGTCTTTCTTGTAGAAGGCCTCAAAAACATCTTTGCCTTAAAAGAGAGATAAGAATGCCTATGAAGCTTGGACAGATAATTGAAAGCTTTCTGGGTCTTTGGAACAGAACATAAAGTTTATATGTATTACCATAAATGAACCGAAATATGATCATTATCTTGTCCAACATTTTCTCAAGTTCCTCATCAGTCGCTTCTTTATTCCCAGCACGGAGCTTTGAATCCACATATTTTGCTATAGAAAATAACACAAAATTAGTAGCTGTAGTCTTGATCCAACTAACTTAAAAAAAAAAAAAAAAAAAACATTATGAGCTGACCTATGAGCTCAGCAGGTTTGTTTGGCCGTTTATTGATAAAGGTCTCAAAAGCCTCCTTCATGCCATTAACAAACTTCTCATTCTTCATGAAGCACACATCAATGATGTGATCGACTTTATCCTTGAAATCCAAAAGCTCTTGAACCATTGTCTTGTCTTTCTCTGGGTTGATGACAATTGTGCTTCCAAAGGCCTGAGACACAACAAACAAGACTTGTGAAATTGAATGTGCACAGTCATCTCAGTCATCTGTGGGTTCCCTGCACACCTTGATGTAGTCGATCCAGTGCTGCAGAAGCACCTGCACACCTCCCCTCACACGACTGAAGAGCTGGTACAGCAGAGACAGATCCTGAATACGGTTCT
This sequence comes from Enteromius unitaeniatus, assembly GCA_032359435.1. Taxonomy (NCBI): domain Eukaryota; kingdom Metazoa; phylum Chordata; class Actinopteri; order Cypriniformes; family Cyprinidae; genus Enteromius; species Enteromius unitaeniatus. The sequence continues at coordinate 12,760,964 of JAUMHI010000055.1, forward strand.
CATCCAGCAGGTTATTCAAACCTGGAATGTATCAAGAAAACCAGCACTTAAGTAAATCACTTGTTATTTGAGTTGGTTGAATACTTGAATCAAAGTCAATGTGGTCTTCATTAAAAGAAGCTGATACCTTTCTGAAGTATTGCAGTGAGGTGTTCTCCAAGAAGCTGCTTTTCCACTGTGGCAATGAGGGGTTTTCTACAAATAAAAAGACAAACATTCACATATCTTTTTTTTTTTCTTACCAAATAACTACTAATTGTAAATGTTAGTTATATTCTCTGCATACTTACTGTGTGCTCTGGTCTAAGTATGTAATGACTCTATCTGCCTCTTCTTCCAGACGTTTGTTGACATGATGGAGATACTCTGGCACCTGAAAGGAACATTTTTTAGGGATAAAGAACTGAAATTTGACTATCCTAAACGAGGCAAAACTATAGTTCCTAAAGTTTGCATTTCTTTATTTCGTGAACACATCTTTGTTTTGATCTTTTATTTATTTTTTTCATAAAATCCGAGTTCCTAAATGCCAGACAGAAAATCTTTATGACTCATACTAGTAATCTTCAATTCTGCTAGATCTCTCAAAAACATGGAATTTATGTTCCACAAAAACAAAGTAACATCATATCTTTGTAGGGGCGTAAATAATTTTGAAACAACCAAGGGTGATTACATTATTATAGAGTGTTCATCTATCCTCCGTAACAGCTGATCCGAGTGACAAAATGATAAATAACAAGAGTAAAATGTCTGTCAAATGATAAGGGAAGAAGTAGAACTCGTGTAAACATCGTATCAGCTGTCCTGCGTTGAAGAGAACTTAACGAGCAGAAGGCCTGCGATCGCACTCCAAGGTTTCTTTGGTTCTTCTCGATAGGTAAGTAACACCTTGTCTACACCAGATGCCACGCCACAACAGCTGAAGTCTGCCTACGCTGGACACGATAAAGCGACCGCTAAAAATCATTTGAAATTTTTGTCAGCAAGATTTGTCATGTTGCTCGAGTCCCGTGTAGGCAGCATCACTGATTATAATGACTTCTATAGTATTTTTCTTCATGTACACATAGTGTAACATTGGGCCTGCTTTGTCTCACAGAACTAATCGTTGCATGGGTTTGCTTAGGCTTCATATGTGGGAGGCGGAACTATCAAAACAGTGGCGAGACCCTTTTGGGGTAGTGGCGTGTTTGTTTTGGTAATTTCAAATATCAACATTGGCTTCCAGAAACCGCATACACTGCCTTTAAACGGAAACTAACTAAAACACAAACCTAGCCTGTAGCTAACATGTACATAATAAGACATGCCAGTAACTTATCTCTCACAGAATCACAATAATAAAGCAATTAAATCAAATCTAAAAAAAAAAATCTTTATTTTCTGTTCCACGAATGTGAAACTTGCCTCTCTTTCCTGCATGAGTCTCTGGCCCTCTGCAGCATACAGTCGATTTGTTTCCTCCAGAAATCGCTGCTCAAATGAATCCTGGTAAATCTGTCATAAAAACAAACAAAGATGTGAATACAGCAATACTAACACGAACAGAACTGGCCACACAATTTAAGAGCTGAATAATATCAGGGATAAGGGCCTCAAGGATCTGTAGGAAACTTGCCATCGTTTTCATTTTTCATCAATGCATTAACGCAGAATTAGATTTTTTGTTGTGTGAAGTGTAAAGACGCAAATAACAGGATGTGGCATAATTTTGGTGAGTAATGAAAATAGTGTCCAAATTAAAAAAGCAAGTTGTTACAGTAAGGCCTTACCATAGAGATAAACGTGTCATGTTCTTTGAGGGTTTAAAAGCAGAAACATGAATTATAAACATCTACACTGAAACTCACTCCATTAATATTAAGAATTACTTTCATAATTAATATTCTGCATTTTTTTTTTCAGCAAAAAGTTTTTTCTTTTTTTTTTTTGAACAAATACAATATTTCTAGCAAATATAAATAAATATACAAGCCATTAAAAATATTTATTTTGTATCTATGTCTGTGTCATGTGAAAGTTATTGGGTTTACAGAGTTTACAGACAGCAAACAATTAAAAAATATATGTATATTTGTGTTTTAAGTTTTTTAGATTTTATTATGAGCTAACCTGCAGATCTGAGAGCATGCTCAAAAGACTCCTCAGGAGACTGCGGTCTACGGCCTCTCCACTCCGCTCTCTCTCAATAAGAAGCAGAATCCCATCGATTGTCTTACTCTGCACCTTCAGGTCGCTGATGATATAGAAACGAAACAACTCCAAGCCCATGTCCCTGAAGACAAAACACAAGTGTATCTTTAAATCACCAGTGGAGGGAGCAGCAAAGCA
>JAUMHI010000055.1:12773969-12809684 GCA_032359435.1 Enteromius unitaeniatus
TATATATATGCTTACTAAAATCAATTTTAAACTTCTACAAGTGAATTTAGCCTTCACAATTAGTATTAAAAAGCTTCATCTTAAGTTTTGCTGAAGATTATATGAACTGTATTAAATGCTAGATATTGTTTTAGCTAAACAGAACATGAATGTTAGATGCCAGTATGATCTAATATTGACAGATTAACAATAAAAAATAATCTTAATCTCTGCCATAACCGATGTGGTACCAATATATTGTGCTTCCTAAATGGTGTTGCATCTCTCGTCTCAATCCCATTCTGTCCTCTGATTGCTGTTACCCGAACAGGAAACCATTTCAATGCCTCCAATAATAATCTGTCTTTGTGGGAGGCATCTGTTGGAAGTTCCTACATGTGCAGAAAAGAGCAGAGTTACAACATCACTGACAAGCTTACCCTCAACACGTTTGAGCTACAAGTGCAGCCCTTCGCAGTCCAGAACAAGAAGTTCAGTACAGGTATGTATTTGTTTATGATGCTTAAAAATAAAGCTGAGATAACTGCCTCATTAGAGGTAATTATACAGCATATGTTTAACTTATAACTGGACTCTGTTTTTTAGTTCTGCAATTTATCAGCTACCTTTCTACTTGCACTACAGCTCAAAAAGCATTGCTATTCAAAGTGGTGTGAAAAGCCACATTGCTTTCCAGCACTTTAGTATTAATGTAGAAACTTGGGCACTGCTCGCATACACAACTAAATCTGATAAGCCCATGGTTTCCTGTGTTCATATCGTATGTGAATTGCTGCACCAAGATCACTGAAAATATTTACAAGAAATGTTAAATTAAGTGTACACGCCTGACAAAAATTATCCTGAGAGATTGAGTTCAAATTACTATTTTAGCCTTAATACAAGAACATGATGTTTTGAGTATTTCTATTTTTGACGAGACTGCATAAGTATACAGTTTACTAGTCATCTAATGTTAACAGAAACAAATGAAGAAATATACTTCTATAGCATTTCCTATTTAAAATGAGCTCATTTAAACAAAGCAATATGTGACTTACTGAATAGATTTGAGCTACTACGTGTATATACTAATGTTAACAAAGATGAAGACTTCTGTGAAGGCTTGTAGAAGAGGCCTGGTTTTAGCAGATGAAGTGTGTGATTTGTATGTCTTTGAGAATATCTGCAGTGGTGTTGATGAGAAGATAGCATCTTCATCTTATGTTCATTCATGTTCTCTTTGTCTGCAGCCCATGAATGTTCAATGGATGACACCAGCCTCTTAATCCCAATCATTGTTGGTGCCGCTCTGGCTGGTTTGATTTTCATTGTTGTGATTGCATACGTGATTGGTCGACGAAGGACCTATGTTGGATATCAAACACTGTAATGCAACGAAATCACAGAATCAAATCCTGGGTGTTTTAAGGGACACACAAGCCTGTTCCTGGGCCATTGTAAATACTGCGGGTTTTTGTGCAATCCCAATTGGCAACTGACTCTGGGCCGCAGGACTCAAAAAATGTTTTGTCCTAATGTGGTCCGTAATCCATCGGCCCTTAAACTGCAATATATAAAAAATTTAAAGATGCAGTGGCACTCCAGGACCAGAGCTTCCTATTGTGAACCAAGTTTATGGTTGTGCACCATGTGTTTTTTTTTTTCTCCCCTTAAATTTGTGTTGTGAAGTAAGCGCATGGTCTTTCACTGCTTAAAATGCAAATTATAGTCACGGCACCTTGCTATTTTGTTGAAAATATTTTCTATGTATAGTTTCATAGATATTGGGTTTTGGCCTATTAAAAATGACTGCTCTGTATGAGACCCTGCACTTGCTTTATACATTCCCCCCTCTTTTCTTTCCACCCCAATTAGAAACGTAGCTTGATTTAATTTGTACCCATCATATCTATCATAAATTTATCGATTAGCTTTAAACTGAAACCGCTTTATATTCACATCTCTTGCAGCTGTTGAGTTAAATATTAAATGTAATTTCAGAAACGGGTTGTTACTCTGCACTGTAGCGAGTGGACGGCTAACATTTATGGAAATGGGCGCTTCTGCGTCATGTTGGTTGCCCTGTATTCAGAGCAGCTGTGAGGGTAAAAACATTTAAACCTGCTGGGCGGCCCATTCGGACAATAGAAATTCTAGAACAGGACACAAACGCTTGAATGTTTAAACTACATGACAGGCATTTTAAAAATGCAGACCATTGAATTAAATGTAGGCCTGGTGTATTTGAGGGACACCTTAGTAAAGCATAATACAAAGAATTGCTAACTGTTCAAATGCTGTTACAAAATAGTTTTGGTTATGTTTGTTTTACCCTTAACTAGGATTTAAAAAAGGGACAATTAATTATGAATTGGCTATTCCAGCCTAAAATATACATTTCTGCTTTTTGCTAATGTGAGTTGTATTTCCGAGATGAATTTTTGCTGTTCGAACAGTCTTTGGTAGTGGCTGCGGGTTTTTTTTTTTTTAATACTCTGTTACATTTGACTTTTGTTTTCAGTTGCTGAACCTTTTCAGAATGACTTTGCTTTCTCTTATGTCTTTATCAGTTTTTTTTTTTTCTTCTATCTCTCTCTCTCCACTGTTTGTTCACGATCCTAATTTAGTCTATGCAGCACCCACACAGAATCTTGTAAATGCATTTCACCACAGACAGGACAAAAATCCTTCAAAACTGGACACTGATAATTCTGTGCCTTGCTTAATGCAGTTACTTTTGCTTGCCGTTCATTCAATCACATCAATTACTTGTGAAATAAAGATGGATTTTGGTTCTTTTATTTTATTTTTTTTCTTCTTCCCCTGAGCATACTTGTGTGACCGTTTTCTGCTTGCAGACTTGTGAAAAGGCATTCCTTATCTGACTGCCCTAAACATTTGATGTGCTTCATAAGATTTGGTTGTTTTGTTTTTGCAATGGAATGGCTTTATTTTAATGGGCTTTTAGCTGCAATAAATGAAAACAGACAATTGTGTATAACATTAAAAGTGGTGTGGGCCATCTTTTCAGTCTTAATCCAAAACTGCAATGCAAATTTGTTTCTAATAGGTTTCGACTGCAGTTTTGACATTCTTGCTGTTTCCCCTCATTCATTCTCTTTATTTTCAGCTGAGGATTGCGCCGCAGATGAGCCTGATAACTTCATTGTCCCTATAGCGGTGGGAGTTGCCCTGGCTGTCCTCATTATTATTGTCTTACTGGCCTATCTGATTGGAAGAAAGAGAAGTCAGATGTCTGGCTATGAGCAATTTGATTCATAATAATAATCGGAGAATATGAAAGCATCCATGCAGCTTCTGGCTAATCCAGCGGTATTTTGGTTTTTGTACACAAATTCTTTTTAAACAAGTCCTACATTTCAACTATTAATACTTTCTGTAATGTGGTGATTTTTATAAGGTAGGCCTGTATGGCACATAATACAATGCCTATACTGCATCGATCTGACTGAATTGTGAGTTCTGTTGTGATTTAACAATCTTTTGAGTGCCTAACAGTACTGTGGTGTTTCCGCATTCTCACCCTCCATTTCTTTCTCCCTTTCTCCCAGCGGAGGAATGCTTTCTGGATTCTGATTTGAGTTTTCTCGTGCCCATTGCTGTGGGTGTGGCTCTCAGCTTCCTAATCATCCTTGTGCTTATCTCTTACCTGATTGGCCGACGGAAGAGTCGCACTGGTTACCAGTCTGTATAACAACCCAAGCAGCTGCTGTCTTGCCTCTAACCCCGGCTTGTCCATTTATATTTGCTGCTCCTTCCTCTCGCTCTTCTGGTCCTGTTGGCTTCCTCTATTACCCTGCAAACTGCTCACCCCTCCTCACCTGGTAGTGCTAACCGTTGATGACACCCTTAATTCTAACACGTTTGACTGCATAATTATATCATTACTACAATTATATCTCTGAGCTCTAATAATTTCCTTGTTTACAATTTAAATGTGTTCTGAATGATGTGGTATATTTCTGCTTTTACAATTACAATTGAAGCAATGTCAACCGGCACGATTCACTTGTTTCGCATAAGCACAGGCTGTCTAAAATCCAATGGCATTGCGCTGTATGTTAAATGCATGGCGGGGGGAAGATTCCTTTTTATAGGAGTTTTGGTTTTTCTCGCTCCCAGTTCTGGTTGCTTTGACTTTAGATTCATGTGAACTATTACGAATGAGTGACGCAATTTTAGAATTCGGAGTCTTTTGAGTTAATTAACCATTGAATGTAAATGCTCAGTTTGTTCTGTAATTGTACCCTCTTGGATCAGTTGTTGCCGAAATTTGGGGTGAAAAGTATCCTGGCATATTTTCTTAATCAGTCAGATAAGTCACACTATTGCACTTAGCACATTTTATTAAAAAGGGACACTTTTTTTTTTTTTTTTTTTTTTTTTTTTTTTTTGTAACATTTTACCAGCATTGAATATATAAAGATTTTGTTGATCATGCTTTTGTTGATTTTTCATTAGGTCCCTCTCAGGGAATGTTGGAAGTGTTATGATAGGCTTGTTAGTGCATGGGTTTGTCAATTTTAAGTTTGCCGTTTCTCTGTACACAATGTACAAAATACACCACTTCTAAAACCAAAGCTACAAGTTCTTGTGTATTTTCAGTCTGTTTTCTGCTCTGCATAGTAATGACACCAATGTCACTAATGACACTGTACTAATTTACAGAGGAATTTATCAATTCATTAAAAGTCCTAAAATTTAATTTATGAAATTTCATTTTGACCTCATAGTTGTGGTATACTTATAATGAAAATTACAGGCGCCTCTCTCATCTTTTTAAGTGGGAGACCTTGCACAATTAGTTGCTAAATACTTTGGGGGGGGGGGGGCAATACAGAAAACATCATTGTTTTACTATAGTGTGCCTTTTAGTTACGTTTTCTTTGTTCCTTCCTCATAGGACCTTAATGTGTCAGGTTAAGAATGTTGGATCAAATTTTAAAGTGGAGAGAAATTTCAATTTCAATTTTTTTTTTTTTTTTTTTTTTTTTTTTAATTTATGTACAGTAGTCTTCCTCGTTTTCTTCTGTCTGATCTCCGTTTAAGAACATGTTCATTTCATATGTTAGGTCTGAGGTGTTAAGCAACATGGTTTACGTGACTTCTCTCACAGTCATAATTGTTGGACTTAGCTCAGCAGTGTTGCTGTAAAAGTTACCAATGTCATAAATTATGCCTCGGGTACTGGAATACTCAAAGCCTCTTGCTTGGGCCTGCATATTACAGTAAGATCTACCCATTACTTCAGCTTAAGTACAGAGTCTGAATATAGCGGTGTTCATCATTGACAGTATCATGCATATCACAACTGATTTGTTGGTTTTGAAGGGAATGGAAAACGGAGCAGAAAGGTTTGATTCCGTTAATTCTCATCCATCTTTATTGTTTATGCTAGAACATGAGTGCGTTTAAAAACATGAGCTGGCAAATCTTTGTCAGCCAGTGGATATTTCGATGCATTTACTGAATAACAAAGATGTGCAGTTACCAATTTCCATCTCACTATTACACTTTGTAACTGTACCAATGTCAATATATTCATATACAATTAATAAATAATACTGTTGAAATCCTCCTTGCAGGCAATTGAGCAGATATTTTCACATTTAGAGATGAATTTAGTTTTTGAGACGTGTCGGTGGCATGCGTTATGATAGAAAGATCAACTCGTATTTCATTACGAAGCTCTGAAAATGATGCAATGGGAGTTCTGTCCCGCATTTCAGTAAAATACATTTGCGCTTGAATTGAGTTGCACATCAAAAAAAAAAAAGAGAAATTTTAGTCCAAAAAAAATGTACAATCAATGATTAAACTCTAAACCACTTCTGATTGTTATTCAATTAAATGAGCAAGCAAAAGCATAATGTTAAGCAGTTTTCGGCCTTTTTCTTCATCCAGAGGGGAAATTTAAAGGAGACTGACTTAACGGAGAAAAAGCATAAAAAAAATATTTGTTCCATTTTAATTTGTGTTATATACACATCTGACTTAGCAAAAGAACAGATCAAAAAGGTTTAATAAATGTTAATTCTATAATCTACGCAGATCTAGAGAATTGTTTTGCCTACGTCTCTGTAGACCGAACGTTTGAGTGATTATGCCTCAATAGTTATCATTGCGACCTACATACAGTATTTGGACATCATTTCATATTTTGTTTTATCTTATGAAATCCAGGCAGGTGTCAGTCTAAAGTGGCTGATCTATAAATGTGATCTATAAAATCTCAGTCTTGGTTTACTGGGAAATTCCTTGTTCGTAAAAGTAGTGTAGTAACACGGCTCTGACAAGAATAGCACAATGGCTGCCGGAGGCATAATCAGAGGGCTAATGGGTAAAGACAACACCCAGTGTGCTATTTTTTTATTATAACATACTCTGAGAATTTAATTTCAATTTCTCTAGGTCTACTCCTTCCCTACTTCTAAAGTGAAAGACACACTACCCAGGAAACGGTCGGTTGGCGAATCGTTGATGATGCCCTTGCCGTGTAGTTTGCATTGAACGTGTAGTTGGGTGTATTTCTGGACGCTGGGAAAGCGCACAGCTACCAGCGGGGAAGAGTAGTTTACCTGTTAGTAGAAATAGTAAGAAATGCTATGAAATTATATAACGTGGTGAGGAATTCTGCGATATATGTTAAGTGGGATCACTTACATGTCTCAGTTTCCCATAATAGGGATAGTAGCGCAAGTTGAAGATATTTTCTGGAAAAAACTGCACTTCTCCGAGGCCTTCAGTTGACCCTTTCTGGAAATACATTGGATAAGATCCAAATTGTTACTGTTTAATGACAAAATCCTCAAAGAAACTGGCTTTTTATTTTATTTAGTTACTTATGTAGTAGTCATTGTTACCTTTACTCCACATGTAACATTTACTGGAGTGCCTTGACCAGGCAGATACCCAAGAATCTGTCACAACAGAAAACAGTCAAGCGTCTGACATCTCACTTGAACCCTGAACTGCAGGATTTGTTCATTGCTTATTTTGACCACAAGATGGCACTAGACCTTGCTTTATTCTTTTTCGAGAGGTTTTGTTCTTCAAACAAAGAGTATTTGAAGAGTTCAGATGCAAAAGCCTTTAAACTGCATTTTTTTCTGAAATGAATTTTTTCATTGTCAATGGCGAATAGGTTTTTCCTTTGCCATTAAAATAACTGAACATAAGCATATGAGCCTGAAAAAAATATCATTGCACTTACAAGCTTTTGCATCTGAACTCTTCATTTGTATATTATATTACAATCTCACCCGATTCATTTTGACGAGGATGCAGGGTTGTCCCTTAGAGTAACCAAAATCTTTGTCCTTGATGCCGGAGCATTCACCCAGCCAGGACCTCTTAAACTGACATGCCTTGCGCTCGGCGCTCTCCTCTAAGTCATCTTGCATGAAATACGTGTTTCCTTCACAGTTAATGTTCCGCCTATCCTGCACTCCATCGTCATAGGCTGAACGCAGCCACAGAGGGAAACCGTAATAAAAGAGATGGAAGAGAGAAAAGAGAGAGAGAGGGACCATAAAATAACCAAACAATGGCTGTTGCCCAGCCTGGCCTCTACAACTTACAGGCCAGCACAAAAAGTGGGGCCCTGGCAGCTCTGAGCAGTTACACTGAGCGCACAAAAGGGTTTCCCCTCCTTGTCAGTATTTCTATAGACCGCAGGACTTGTTAAACAGCGTGCTGGAGCGATTTGAATCTGTGCCTGCTGAACAGAAAACGTATCTTCCCTATTAAAGAGTGTAAGACCAAACTCAATAAGCTTAGTTGTTCTCTCATCCAGGACTTACGTTTCAGATGGGCTTCCAGTGCTTTCGCATACTTCTTCCACGAGCTTCGGTCAGAGGCGTTGAAAGCAATGTCAAACCCATGAGCTACATCCACATGAGGAAACATTGTCATACCTGCCAGGAGATCAATTATTAACAAATGATTTACTATTGTCATTTTTAAATGATACATTAAATCGACGAACCACTTCTCTTAGGGTTGTGGGATTTCTTTTATGAAAATACATACACTTTGTACACTCTGAATGTTCGAAAAGTAAAATGCATTTTTTCCAAACCTGGTGGCATCACTCTGTCATTGTAGGTAGGAGCGTATGGACTTATTGACCACATCAGGCAGCACATGCAACCAGCAAACATGGCCGCAAGGAAAATGTATAATGCTGAGTAGAAGAGCAGAATAAGGCCTGAAACAGATAAAAAGGTATTGATGACACTTTTTTAAAATGCCACTGCAATTAGGTTAAGACTTCTTTCTTGCTGATTTAGTTGACCATTTAAATACTAAACCTTTTATTAATCATTCATTCACAAACTTTCCATTGAGAAAGAGTTTAAAACTCAATTTTAAAGTCAATGAAACTGAAAATGAAAAAAAAAAAAATACTGCAGCAACTTTCAATTAAGAGTTCATTAACAGCTGATCAAATAGGACATGTCATCGAACTAAATGGTTTTTGCTGCGCAGACAATTTCGCAGGGACTAGCTGCAGCCCGTCTTGTGTCCCTCAGCCACAAAGGCCTTTCTGTTTGAGCCTGGTGAAAATTCTCTCAGCTGTCCTTTCACTCAGGAACACAGTGAACCTCCGGTTGCCATCACAGTGACGGTCTTTTGCAGCCATACAGAGCCACGGCCGGCTCCAAGGAGCCCGATCACCCCATTCTGGCATTGTGGGGCCTCTGCGCTCTCCTTTCATGGGACGCGCATCACAGCGCTCCAGCAGCCCCTCCCCTGCGCTAAGGAAGACTACGGCTGTTTATTTAATCCACCTCCAGCACATTCCCCATCATATCATGCCCATGTAAAGCATGGAGACGTTGCATTACGGCAAACGCCCGGGACACTGGTGCATTTCCCTCTGAATCCCCAGGAAACATTCATATTGCTGTTTAGAGCACTCGTCCCGATGGGAATTCGCTGTGTTGCATAGCATCGGGACGTTTAGCGACAGCGATTGGCTGCTCTGTCCGCGTCGGACGTCTTCAGGAAATGCTCGCTGCCAAAAAAGCTCAGACAAAAAAAAAAGGCTACATGTTAAATTGCGCTGTAGATCTGAGAGCGTGTTGGAGGAGATCTGGAGGTCAAGGGGTCTTTGGGAAAGAGGGAGAGGAAAGCACGGTAGGGGTAAATGGAATGTGATCCCGGGCCAGCGAAGGGACTGTGACATTCGCTCTCCCGCTGAGGACCATTCCCCAGGCAGTCTGTTTTTGTCAAGATGTCTCTAAGCTATCTGTGCACCTATGTAAACACTAAGTTTGGACATGCACACACACTTGAGCGAGCAGAAGCACAGTTCATCACCCCTCAGCCCCGCAACTCATTCCCATAACTCCACTAAAAATGGATAATAATGAACAAAAACAATAAGCAATAGTCTCACTTGCCTTCGCTTCTACGGCGAGACTAAACATCACTAATTAAAGACTTAGTTTACAGTCCAAGTACAATTTGGATGCACTCCCTCACCCACAGACAAACACTCTTTGTTTTGCCGTCAAAACGGTATCTTGTTGTGTACATTTAATATAATTTTGTCTTGTTACTCACTCCAGCTCTTCCCCGAGCGGCCCATAAACTCCTTAGTCTCTGCGTTCCACAGGTAAGTCTTTAAGTCGTCGATTTTCTCATGCAGCGTCCTCTTGGGTATTGGCTTGGGCTTCCATTTCTCAAAGTTAAGGTCATCCTGCTCCAGAGGCTGATGTTCTACCAGTCTTTCCTGTTCCACTTCCATGGCCTCAGCTAGTTCGTGTTTGTGAAGTGATCCCGCACGCTAAAGAAGATACGGAAAGTTAACAAATATAAGTATCACATTAGCGAAAAAGACCATTTACAAACTCACTTTTCTGTAGATGATATTGTCTATTAAAGACAAAAGAAAGGCTAGGAGAAGGGTTAGACAAATGTTTCTCTTCGAAAAAGCTAAAAGCAAGTGCATGAAAGCGGTGTGAATGAAAGACGTTTCACAATCCCATTGATCTATGAGAGGCAGCAGAGGACCCACACACTCGCTGACCCATGTTGGGAGATCTAACCTCTCACAGCTGCACAAGATCTGCAGGATCACTCTTCAGCCAGATGTTACACACTCATTCCCAATATCAAGACGCACACAAATTGTGCTTTTAAAAACTGTAAAGCTGGAAACAATAAGGGTTCGTGCCTTTAGTATCATTAACTAACCATGAAAAAGATTATGCTAAATGAATGTTAATGTCAATACAGAAATATTGCAAGTCGTGTAAACATATACTACTGTATTGAACGAACATGAAATATAAATTGTTTGCGATGCCTAGTGTATTAAATCAAGTTAAGTCAATCTTTATGTAATATGTTGCCATAAAACTGTACTTATTTAGCAGGAAATCGACTTGTCATATTTAATATGACTGTTTCAACCAAATAAAAGTCATTTTAAACAACCAGCTCAGGTAGAAAGATACCAAAGGAATTTTCAAATGCGTTAACTATATATTTCAACAGGCTTGCTGTTATATATTAAGTATATTAATGAATAATTGCCCATATTAATTTATTTATATAAAGATGAGCAGGTGAAAAACTCGGGTGACATAGTTTTACTGTACCAGTAATTAATTTAATTATGGATACAACCCTATGGAGTAATACCCTACTATTATAGTGATAATATACTGTTTAAAGAGCACTAAATCCATCAAGGTATGGTCATTACAAAGCCACATAACTCTGGTGCATTATGGTTATGGTCACTTGCCAGTTTTGAAACTTTGTCTTCCAGGAGCAGGTCCTCCGCCCCTCCCGCGGTAGAGTCGCGCTCCATGATCTCTCACTGAAGAATAAAGGTACTTGTTAACCCAATCACATATACGAGCGGTCCAGGCGACTTTCTGCGAGATTTCAGTCCAGGAACAAAGTAAGCAGCAGTCCAGGAAAGTCAAATATTGTGTGAAAATAACTTTTTGTGCCTTCTTTAAAAAAAAAAAAATGTAAAAGATGAGAGATTTTATTTCGACGTCTTCTCTGAAGAAAAACGGGTGAGGGGGGGAGCCTTGGGAAAAAAAAAAACTTTTATACTTAAAGTGCCCCCCAAAAATAAAGTCTCGATGGATGCGCTGAGGCGAGGTCTTCGGGTTCACTTCACGCGGGCTGCACAAACGTTAATTCTAGTCAAGAATTGTTGAATTTCATTGAGTTTTCTCCTTGCGGCGGATGTCGGGTGCGGAGGAGCTTCTCGCTAGGAGTCGAGCATCATAGTGAATGGAGTTGGGCTGGAGAGGGAAAGTGGGGGTGGGAGACCAAGTGGAGTTTTTTTGGCAGCAGCTTCGTTTGGTGTTGTGTGGAATTCTGCACACGCACACCACATAGTCTCATTGTCTGCTGAAACAAGCTCCATGCAAAGACCCGCAGCTTTATAAGTTTCTCTTCTGATCTGCATTTGCCGTTGTCAATCACGAAGTACGGCATCAGCACCCACGCTGGAACAGTGAGGTTTAGTATGCAGGACCCCTCACCAAACAATCCCCGCGCTGAGCTGTTAAACTGCAGAGAGTATTCACATACTGCGTTAAAGAGACAAACGCAAAACTGTGAAATATGTGCCAGCTTTTGCGTCAAAAGCGTAATAAATTCGTGCATCAAGCTTAATATTTGTACACAGATCACGTTGAGCTCCGTGAACCCGCTGATTTTTTTAAACCTGAATAGAACTCGCGTCATGGAAAATTCGGTCTTGTCTGGCTCTTTCTGCTTTCTTTGCTTGAGAGCGGGTCATTCAGAGAAAGACCATCAAGGACTGGAACGAGGAGATGCAATCATTTACTTTGTGACAAAACGAGGCTGCGGGAACAGATATATTTATATAATATATTTAATGTTTGATTTGTTTTCATTTGTACTGAAACAACCAAACAGTTTTTAGTAGTAGGCCTAGTGAATGCTCGTTTTAAAAAAGTAAAAAAAAAAAAATGATAGGCGATCTAAAAATGCAAAATGTGTTAGCGTGCGTTAACATAAAACTGAGAACTATGCTTTTAACTGCACGCATTTTGAGCTCTGCAGCACATATATGCATTTATTTATGTGTATGTGCGAGAGAGAGAGACACTTCAATATAAACAATGAGTGTCAGTTTTAAAACGAGGAGCCTGTATACATTAGATCCCAACTATATAATTAATAAAAAAAGCAAGTTAAATGGTTCTTAAGAACTTTTTATTCAATGCTTTTGTGTTAATTCCCCAACTTACCTGATGATGGCGCACTTTCTTTAATTATATTGCTTCTAGTTCTAAAATAGGCATTTTAGTAGAAAAATTACACAAAAGTACTATTTAATAGATTACATTATAAAGTATTTTCGCGTCAACCAGCCTAATTGTTACTTTGTTTTCCTTAGATATTCTCATATGTGTAAGCTTGTAGGTAAAATAATCCACAAAAGGCGAATTTCTCTATAAAGCGTCATGAATATATGTAGAATAGTTTCGACATTTGCTATGCAGTCCCCAAAAACTGCACAAGAACGGTATGGTTTTAGTTTTAGTCGTGCTTTGGAAATTCTATTAAAGTTTTAAATGACTTTAGTTTTTAAACTGAATCACTGCGAACAGCTCGGAGGGGAAATGCGTGACATTTCAAACACCCTTAAGTAATAAACGGAGATTTGTGCCCGCACATGACTTCACTTGAACGTTTAAAGCGTGCTGCATGCATCCAGGGACAACCTCCGTTTCTATTTCTGATCGGGTTTCTTCTGCTCGAAAGAGCCGAGTTGCAATGCCTCGCTCTTCCGATCCGAAACGGCGAGCGGCTCTGCCTTGCGCATGCGCAGTGCTGTGCTCCGTGCGGCGTTCTGCTGAAGGGATGAGGGCAGCGGATTCATGAACAACAGACCCAGATGCTGATGAGAGAATCGCGGCTACACGGGGGACGCATGGTGTCAGAGAATGCCACGGCAGGAAAAGAGCTTCCACCCACTGGCTCTAAGGAAAGGCATCTTTGTCTCATTGACTAGGTTCCTTGTTTTTGACTTGAAGTCATAACTGCAGCTAATGCTGCATACCCTGACGGTACAATGCCAGCGGGGCTGAATGCGCAAGGCAGCGGTATACCTATCTCAGATGCGATGGGTAAGTACAAGGTCAATGGCATTCACTGCGCTTGCACGCCGTTACGGTCAAACGGAGGACAATTTACGCTTTTTCTCACATTTAAATGCGATAAGCAACATACATTCATCGTAATTATTAGAATATATCATAAGCGTCCCGTAACCTATATCCCTGCATGTCCCCAACGAATGTCGATGAAGCACTGGTGCATATTGTTAATAATAAAACACACACACATTTTGTTTGCATGCGGTTAAAATAACCCAAATGTGATTTGTTTGGTGATAGAAAGAAATCATATTACATCATCTACGTTTTTCTGGGTTTCTGGGTTGTGGCAGTGCCTTTGCAGTTGTAGATACTATAGACCTGCAAGAGGTAAAATACACTTGCTGTTTGCTTTGCTTTGCTTTGCTTCAACCCAAAACGAACGAACGTGCCTAAAATGTAAGAAGGAGTAACCAAATGCTGCCCAAGAGAAGGGCGTGTTGTGCCGGGGCTTCTTCCTACTCCATTGTCTTTTCCAGGATCATTTAAGAGGAGGAAAAGAAAGTCCATCATAGTAACAGTGATGCTCCTTATCGTCTCCATACTCATCCTGGTCTTTGGTCTGGCCGCTACTACCAGGACACAAAACATCACTGTCGGTGGCTACTATCCAGGAGTCATTGTAAGTATGCTATTAAATGTTAATAGTCGTGCGTAGAACAGACTGCAAACTATCATCTCAGTCTATAAATGGGTTTGTGATGTAAAGTACTGCGGGAGGGAAGGCATCGTGTTTAATTATTTTCTGCTTGGCCCGCCATTATGGTGACCAGTGGCCATTACCTCATTACTGTAAGGTTGAGGGAACTCGTCCATTTATTATTCAGTAGCAAGTATCTTTTTGTTCAACACTCTAGAAGAAAACATAAGTAACGGTCAAGATTTTTTTTTTTGTTGGAAGTAACAGGTGCTTTCCTAGTATTCCTCAGGGACTGACTGTTTTGAAATACTATATGGTGGGGACATAGCCAGTTTCGTATATAGCTCTTAACTCGGATGTTGACCACACCATAAAATAAACTACACTGCTTGGAGAAAAACAAAAGTCTTTGAGGGAATGGGATATTGCATGTGGGATCTTAATGAAGTGAGGTTGTCTACTTTTAAGACTAGCTTGATATTTTGTATAGAGTTGCAGCTCCTATGACAGAATTTCACCCTGTGATATTTTCAGCTTGGCTTCGGGTCCTTTCTGGGAATCATTGGCGCCCATTTGATAGAGAATAAGAGGCAGATGGTAAGGAGTCTTTCATTACACTGCTCATATTGAATTCTGTGCTTGTGCATTCCATCATTCAATTGACATTTCTAACGAAATACTCGCACAAACAAACACAGTGCTTAGATTCTGCTGCTTGTTTTTAGTCGTGTCATAATGGCAGAGATGGCTCACAGGTTTGAGCTCGAATAGCAGGGCATGTTGCAGGCCCTGTGGTGAGATGCACCCAGAAATAGCTTGTTGTAAGGGGAGCGGGATGGATGTCCAGGCAGGAATGTTCAGAAGCCATCGCAGAGCAGAGGGAATAGGAGGTGCCACAATCCAAATAAAGAATGCATGAGGATGGCATGGCTGGCCAGATCATAGCCACACAGGGACAGTCACTGCTGGGAGAGTGCAGGATACACACTCCTCCTACCTTGGAGTCCAAGTGGTTAGAGCATGCAGATTGGTGTCTGGAAGTCCCGAGATTTGATAAATCTGAAAAAAAGAGAAAATCTTGGAAATAAGCAATGGTTTTGAACAATTTTAAACAAGGTATGAAGTGTTATGATGCTTTTGCGCTATTTTTTGGGTCCTTAATCAAATAAGCAAAATTGTAGAATTGAGCATGTCAAATCCTTTTGTACAGATGGTCAGATGTTCTTGTTTCCATGAGGCACAAGCTCTTTTGGATAATTCTCAAATTATGCTGGAGGTCACGATCATCGGGTTTCATTCAGTTCATGCAGCTTTGGCGCTGCTGTCATTAAAGCAAAATGGACACAAAACAGAGTTTAAAGCATTCTGAAATGTATTATTGTTTTTAAAAATCGTATTACTCATTTAACCCTGACAAACATAAGCTGTATATATTAAATATAAATAAAACACACACACACACACACACACACACATTATTATATATTATATATATTCATTTTAATGTATAAAAAATATGAAACATTATCAAAGCAGTATTACAGTATTTAAATATTACATTATATTCACCACTGTTCAAATGTCAGTAGGGTGTTTTTGGAATATTTAATGCTCACCAAGGATGCATTTATTTTGTAAAAAATATAGTCATATTGTGAAATATGATTTTAAAAATTATATAAAATATTATATCAAAATGTTTAGCATCATTACTCTTCTGTAATCTTTCAGAAAAGAAGGTAATCTGTAATCTGATCTTTCTGAAATAATTCAAATTTTTGCTTTTTTTTTTTTAATATTTTGCATTATCAATCTTTAAAATGAATTGTAAAACTGATGTGAAAAAAATAATAATACCAAAATCAATTTAATGCATCCTTGCAGAACAGTATATTAATTTGAGCAGTAGGGTACTAATATTATATTTTATGATTTATAATATACATACTAATATATGTAAGATTTATTTTTTTAGTAGAAAAATACAAAATAGAAGCATTTGTTTCACTGAGAAAAGAGAACAAAATGCTATTATTTATTCATCAGTATCTAAATGGTTGTGAAATGGCAGGGAAATCAGCAAAGTTAAGTGGCAATAAGGCAGAATCCATTCAGTCCAGATTATCTCTGTATCCCATAATAGACACACCTTCAAAGATCTTAGACAAACCACTTCAATCAGTCTCTGTGAGGACTCGTGCACAGTAGTAATGCCCAGACGTGACTGCGTGTGCGTTAAGCTACTAGCACTGATGTATAGTCTGACTCTGCTCTTCTGCTTACAGCTGGTGGCCTCCATTGTCTTCATCAGCTTCGGTGTGGTGGCAGCCTTCTGTTGTGCTATAGTGGACGGTGTTTTTGCTGCAAGACATATAGTAAGTGCTTCCACAAGATGTTATTATTCCGCAAAATGTCTTTCTTTAGAAATCATTGCAGTTAAATCTCTGTCATGACATACTGCACTTGTAGGACCTCAGACCTCTATATGCTGGCCGATGTGAATATTACTCCAGCGGGACCGTGTTTGATTTAGATGTGAGTCGTCAGCCTGAGAGAAGTGCTTTTGCCAAATTACAAGAATTAAATGGTTTTGTTTTTAGTATCCCACTTAGAAAGCATATCTGTCTTTCAGGTCCCGTGTCAAACCGGATCTCGGGTCTGTAACCTGCGTGTGAAGAGCAACACCTGCTACTGCTGTGAACTTTTCAACTGTGGCAAGTATGTGTGTGCGAGCGAGTCCCATTTGGATACATCCCTCCTAGGATACCTTCTGCAAACAGGCAATCTAAGAAAAAAAGAAAAAAAAACCACTCAACAACAACTATGCTATCTTTGTTTTACCTTGGTTCTGGTTTATATTTGCTTGTATGGTGTGTGCTTCTATCCCTGAAATTCAGCTCTGTTCGAAAGAACGTTTGTGTTTATTTATGTTTCAGAGAGCATCCTCTTATGGGACTTCAGAATAAAGATGTTTTGAAAAAATTTAGGAAATCCTCCATGATTTGGAAGTAGGTCTTTCCACTTTTAGTCCCTCAATGACATTGACAGCCCATTCTTTGTTGTCGTGGCTACATACAGTCGCTGTACTTTGTGTACAGTTACTTTACTCGTGAAGTGAAAGGAACTAAGATTTAGTGTTCTCTGGTTCCTGATTCACAGGTGAGGAGAGACAGCAATAATTTAGGTTAAAAGCAAAGCGTCTTTGACGACAGTGAGCTTAAATAAGGATACTGGATATATTTATCCATTTCATGCTCTTCTTAAGAGTGATGTGCACTGGTATGCAGATGGTTTTGTTTTTTGCATGAATCGCTGTTCTGTCATGCTTCACCTCCTTTGTTGCTCGGCCTGTCACCTGTATGTGTCGTATTTCTTTTTATGAGCGTCTTGCGATAACACATTTCTGTCCTGGCCGTCCCAGTCGAGTGGAGCTGCGAGGAGGGTACCACGAGTACACAGAGGTGCGGAGCTGCCAGGACGTTGTGCATCTTTACCACCTGCTGTGGTCTGCTACTATCCTCAACATTGTCGCTCTGTTTCTGGGCATCATCACCGCCGCCGTGCTGGGGGGCTTTAAAGACATGGTGAGACTTAAATGCTGTGCGACTGGCGATGGATGCATTTGGGATTATTTCTGAGCTCCTGGGACATTTATTGGGTCTTTTTTTTAAGATGCCCACAGCAGCACCAGATTCCTGTGAGCCAGAACCTCTCCCTATTCCTCCACCCCCAGAGACTCCTGGACCCACAACATCCAACAACTCTTTTTACAACACTGCCCCCTGCTTACCTCCATACACTGCCTACGACCTTCAGGTAATCCATTTAGTTCTTGCTACATGCTTTAATGGGCATTGATAAATCAATGAGGAGAGACATAATAAAACGAATTATAAAAATGTTGTATTATAATATAATACGTATATGTTTTTAATGATATATGAAATGTACATATGGAATTATTATTATTACTACACTATAATATAGTAGTTAACCAATAATATAAACATAATGGTTTATTTCTGTTTATTTGTTACTTTCACCTTTCAGGTGACATTAACTTAATGCAATCATCTGTTTTTAAAAATGTATACAAATATACAATATGCACAAATGTCATCAGAATGTATTCAGAGCAGTGTTATTTAACTATCACTGATATGCTTATATAGTTTTTTGTTATTATTTAGAACATATATAAAAAAAATACAACATATTTCTAATTTTTATATATAATCAAAATCAAAACTATTATTATTAGTATATCTGTGAGTTCATATGAACCAAAAATGTATTCAAACTATAAGCACGAAAAATTATCCAATGGGACAAAAAAACTATGATATTTCTTTTATTTTATTCTTTTATTAATCTCACTGATATCCTTTTACAATATTTGTTAATATTTTTCATTTTTCTATTTTCAAGGCCTTGTTTTTAAAGCATTCATTCGTTGTGTTTTTTTGTTGCATTTTTACGTTTGCTTGTTTTTAAAAAGATTTATACAGTATTTCTTTTTTAGTTTCAGTTTATTTGGCTTTGCCTACTTTAGTAACTAAAACGAAAGGAAATTGACTAAAAGTGCCTGCCTTGTACGTTATAATAATTTGAACCTTTAATATTTAATTTGAATTCACATTTTAGTTTTATTTAAAGGTTGTAAAGAGATTTTAGTTTTACTTAACAATAATAACCCTGATTAGGAACTTTAGAGGTTCTACTTTTTGATAGTGTATGATATGTGTGCTAATGTGATTTTACAGGGTGCCAGCATGTTTCCTGACTCTTCGGGCCTGTCTGATGACTCCCAGTCTGGAGCCAGTCACATGTGGCCAAACATGATCCCGCCTCGTTATTCTCCTCCTTATTACCCACCTGATGAGAAGCCCCCACCATACAGCCCCTAAGGGACCAGTCTAAGGAAGACATTTTCCTGCCAAGAGTGAACTGGCATTGGGCATTTTTGGATATTAGAGTACCCCATCATTGAACAGTCATTGTTCTGAATGAACAACCTTTGCGGAGGAGGTTCACCCGTGCGTTGGTTTAAGTACAGAGAGACTACAGCATTAACCACAGTCATTCATCACCATTCAGCAGATGTAATATGCAACATTAACCCTTGACAGGATTCTCTCAAGTCAATCCCGATGTGTAAAATATTCACATTATGCAGCCTCAATCCAAGAGGACTATACCTAATAAAAACTAGCCTGACTATGAGATCAAGACTGTTCACAGATAAGCCTTAAAATGTGTGTTCGCTTCCAGTATGGCTCCACCTGGCTCGACTCCTCCTCCCGTTATAGGTAACATCTACTTTGTGTTTGCTCTGCGTAACTCCATAATGTGAACCTCTCCTTTCCAAAGGGGCACAACGTGTTTTGCATCGGCACGAGGATGAGTCTCTTATCTTATCTAGCAATTGATTTGCACTTTATTGTCGTCAGAATTGACTGTATTCACACAGTTCTAGATAATTACTTGAGTTATTTTTAACTGTTTCGGGCAGCTAGATTGCGAAGAACTGTACATATATTTAGGCTGAATCTTTTTTTTTTTTCCCGTCCTGAGCGCTTCATTAGGATACAAGATCTAACCTGTAATATGTGGTGTTTCTTCTGCATTACATCAAGCACACAATCATGTCACAAATTCGAATAACCTTTTGTGACAAAAATATCCTTTGCTTGATTTATGCAAAGTAATAAACTCTTACATAGTGAGAGGGCTTTCAAAACTTGTACATTTCACATTCATCCGCCGTTCTGTGTTGCCGACAGGACTCACCGAATGTAAAAAAGGAGGCTTAGCTTTATAAGTAACCATTATATTAACCTACCTAATAACTGAAAGTCCCTTCACAATGCAAATATTATATCAGTGTTTGTGCAATGCTGTATATGTTGTACATATACCGATCGATCAAACTGCCTTCTCGTAACACAACAGAATCCAGTCTTAAGACTTAGTGTTCTCCTTTTTGTCTGTTTGAGTGTTCACTGTGAATGTCATGTCTGTACACTGTACTTCATGTGCTTGATTTTTATCAAGAACACTGTCCTTTACTGATGTGGGTAGAGATATTACTCCAAATTCAATGATTTTATTACTTCCTATTTGACATTTGGGTGCAACTGTTGGTTGTAGTAGTCACATGCTAAAAAGAAAACTCGTAAAGTGGATCTTTGCCTGGTTTGTTAATTTTCGACCGCATTCATGTCACATGAAAGCATTGTTTACATTTGATGTTTATATCTTATATTGAAAGACTGATAGTTCAGCTCAGTATTAAATATAAACTGTACTCGCTGGAGTAGACTTTTTGCTTAAATATCACACTGCATTTCCAAATATGTCTACTGGCAGTCGACCACTCAATCCATTTGTATCACTCATCAGATTATATTCATCAGTCGTTGGATTATCATATTTGACCCTGGACCACAAAATCAGTCTTAAGGGTCTATTTTTGACAGTTCTACAGCATCTGAAAGCTTAAAAAATCAGCTTCCCATTGATTGATGCACGGTTTTGTTAGAATAGGACAATATATGGCTCGAGCAAAAAAAATCTGAAAATTGTCTTTATTGTCTATTAATAATACATTTACAGCAGGAAATTACAAATTATCTTCACGGAACATGATCTTTACTTAATATCCTAATGATTTTTACATATTAAAGGAATATCGATTATTTTGACCCATACAATGTATTTTTGGCTATTGCTACAAATACACTACCTATAACTGGTTTCGTGATTCAGGGTCACATGTTCATCGATAAGATCCACTCTGATACAGAGCCAGGAATGTTCATATTGATGGGTGGATATCCTGAAAAATACTAATCACTTTCACGATGCTCTTGGAAATAAAAGAAATACGTACATGTGCACTTTCTTCAACGTTTTATTTCATACTATATCACACTAAGACCTAATAATAAATAGGCTCCAAAAGGGAAGAAAGTGTTTAAATGAAGGTCTTCAGTACTATCATGTACATGGTTATGGTGTTAAAGCACTAGCTCTGACTGAAGGAATCTCGTTGTATTCACAGATTCTTCTCACAGCCCACAAAAGCTAAACTAACTGATAAAACTATGCTGAAAAAATAATTTAAAAAAATGACATCTGTACAAAATATTCAACTGTAAAGAAGAGTTACCAACATGACCCTTTGATTACCCTGAACAATTCAGTATCTTGTTTCTCTAGACATGAGACGAGGAGGGATGAATATTTCTCTTCAGGTCTCGATTACTTGTCTGGGGGGAAAAAATATCAGCATATATGGCCAGCATATAAATGAACAAAACAATTACTGGACAGATGACATAAATTTCACATATCTTCTTAAATCCTGCTGACAATCAAAGACTATAAATACAAACATTCAAACCGTTTCTTACTGCAGGCCCGAATCCTGCCATTAACACTGTGCTATCTAGTGCCAAACAATCATTAATTACTACCATAAAAACCTGACAAGAACATGAAAACATTGTTAGCGTCTCTTTCAAATGAAACTTTGAAAACTGAAGGCATCATTTAGACTCTGAAGTTACATTACACTTGCTTTTGGACTTGGACTTTATGTAATGCTCTCCCAAAAGGCATTTACACATCAAAATTACATTGCTGTTAAAAAGCGAAACAGCCTGAACTTGATCCCTACTAATTACATCCAACATGGGTGTAATATCCTGAACAATTATGGGAATAAAAAATAGTAAAGGTCAGCTCTACACAGATCTAATGTAGCTGTACATAAAATATTGTCTACTTAGTCATATTATCTGACGAAGCATTATTACAATTCAATAATGGAGTGTGAAACTGAACTGTAAACCAACCCTAAGTAACACATTGTCTAAATATACATTAAAGCACCTTAAAACAACTTTCATGAGCTGATGGAAACTGAAGTTGAGTTTTCAATCAAATGGTCCACAGAACCAGGGCCGCTCGCCTCTCAAAATAAAACGCGTACAAAAGGAACAAGGCACCTGAGCCAGAGCAGCGCACAAGCACGCTCAGTACGTCTCTGGTATAACAAACTCAAATTCATTCCTGGTTTCTGCATTTATTTGGTCGATAGGACGCGGAGGTGGAGCCACCGGCCTGTTCTGTGCTTCAGATTCTACAAAGATGTCGTCCCAGGTGAGTGCTTTGCTTTGGCTAGCTGGAAGTGGCTGGTTGGTAAAGTGCTCTTTGTCGGGGTTTACGTGTTGGACAGTCCCATCTTCGCCGATCACCGGAATCCCTCCCGGCTCTTCCGACACGAACGAATACGGTTTGAACTGCAACGTTTTGCACGGCAGCAGCCGATACAAGTTGTTGCACGAGTCATCTTTCTCTTTCCTTCCTGACGGGTCTTGGTTGTGCATTTGTTTGCAGTGGGTGGACAAAATCTGATAATTGAGAAAGGTTTCGTTGCACAGTAAACACTGGTAGCGTCTCTCGCCCGTGTGAGTGATCTCATGTTTGGTTCTGTACTCGGCCAGGGCGAAAACCTTGCTGCAGTAATGGCACGGATACTTTCGTTCCCACGAGTGAGTGTTGAAGTGCCGCCTGAGGCTCGTCAGGCACACGTAGGGACGCTTGCACACGATGCACACGTAAAAGGTCTTCCCATCCATGATGAGTTCATAGTGATCCTCCTGATCCAGCTTTGATTTCTTCTTTCCTCGAGGCGAGAGATCGCTCATGCTGGGAATGCCCTGTGGGGATTGCGATTTCTTACCAGTAGCCGATCCCTCCACAGGATCGTCTTTTACTGGAACGATGTCGTAGGTGTTTTCGCCGATGTTGGCGTACACTTTACAACCCGGCGATAGCGAGTCGATTTCCGAGGCTTTGTCTAATGTTATCGTCTTTTTCTCCAACACCGCCGGGACTACGTTCATCGCTGGTACCGCTCCGTTATTGGTGCTGTACGCCGACCTTACATCCGAAAGTCTGATTTTTCCAGGATGATCGGCCGAGTGCTCTAGTAGGACCTTTTTCCTTTGGACTCCGAGCACTTTGTTGTTGTTGTCTAGAGGCAGCGAGGTGCTGTGAGGCTCTGGAGGAAGGCTGTTCACCGCAGCTGGGGTGGTGGGTTCAACGTTTGAGCTCGTTCTTACTGGCGAAGTGGGAACACTGACACTGGATTGTGGATTTGAGAGGATCACAACATCGGGCTGGGGCTCAGAGTTATTTTGGACTGATGTATTCCTCTCAGAGGGAAGCTTGTCGTTTCTCTCTAGGGCTGTTGAATCTTTAGAGGCAATATCAACCGCGTTTGTTATTTTTTGTTTTTTAGCTTCTGGCCCTCCTTCTTTGTCAATAACGCTTGATATCTTGGTCTTCTGAGGATGAGGGGCCTCCGTTTTTGAGACAAAGAGAACATCATCGCTGTCTGAATCCACGTCCTTTTCTGCATTACAGTACGCCATGTTGAACTCTTCAGCGGACAGAGAGAACGTCTCTGTAATGATTGGCATATTCTCACCTCCAGTGTCATTCTTCTCAGAGGAACTGATGCTGTGGTTCTCACTTTCTTTAGACAGGCCAGGTAGTCCTTTGACTTGGGCGAGCGGCGTTCCTAAATTGGCTATGAACGTCACGCCCAAAGCCTGACCGGCGCTGATGAGGTCCTCAAGTCTGTCTGAGCGAACTCTGCAGATTTTAGAGGTGTATATGTAATTCAAGATCACATCGAATATGTCTGCCTTGACGAAGTTCAGCTCTATAACTTGTCCAGCAACTGAGAAAAGCTGACGGAAGTAGGTACTCGAGGCGGACAGCACACATTTGTGCGCCTTGAACTTGCGGTCTTGCACGATTACGGTGACATCACAGAATAAACCGCTGTGTCGCTCATCATTGATGGACTTCAACAGTGCTGCTGAGTACTGAGTGTCTGCTGCAGATATTAGCTTTAGTTTCGACATGCCTGTGGAGAAAAGGGTAAAACATGGTTTAATGCATTTTAACAGCGTGAAAAGATTAGTATTAAGAACACATCTATTAGTAAACGTGTTAAAATTTCACATAAATCTCATTGAAGCATTGAACTTTCAGTTCTGAAAGAGACCCTCACACACACATTTTAGCTTTCTATTAATGACAAATCACGTTTTATGTTATTTTTGTTTTAGTTAAGATGTTATGTCGATCCAAACATTACTTAAAAGTGAAATACATTTAGTTTTAAACTGAAAGCAACAGAATGGGGATATGCAAGAGAACCGCAGAGACGCTAGCTGGCTAATTGTACAGCGACAAAAGCCCAGCATAAAGACATATGCGTCTCGAAAAGTGGCATAAAACTAATGCATTTGACAATTTTGACGTGCATAAACAAAATGCTGTTTCGGTGGGGCCACAGCTGTTTGATGTTAGCACTCAGAACCGGTAGGACTCCGGTGCGCAGCGGTCAGCGTGAAAACAAAAACAGATGGCTCTCCTTCCTGGTTCGGCGGCAGCGCGAGGCCTATCTGACTCTACGCTGCACAGCAGTCTGTGGCTGCAGAAGATCAATTCAAGTTTCTATCTCCCACAATCACGGACATGAATTGCCAAAATGCTATACCTGCAGAGCGACCCGTTAAAATCCACGATTCCCTTTGCAGAGAGACAGTAACGGCAGCGATAACGTGAGTCGCTTGCCGTGGACAACACAACGGAGCTCGAGCTTCTTGTCTGAAAGGAACAAGTCTGGCGCTCGCGCCTCCACGAGCCGACAGGAGGCAGGCGTGTGGTGAATGATAATGAGACGGCTCTTAAAAAGTACTGCTGGACCTGAGCGCATATGCGCATAGAAAACAAATGCATAATGCAATAATACAGAGAATCATTTTTAAGGAAGTTAGCCTACAAATTGGGGAGGCTTTAGGAGTTTTACTTGTCTGTTTCAGGATTTTATTTATATTAGAAAAAGGTTACATTTTCAAATCAGTGTGATATAAGTAGCTTTTAACTGTAAATATTAACGGTATGGTATAAGTAGCTTTATCTAATGTTTCTCAAAGAGGCTTTGAGTCAGAAGAAAGGTGTACAATTAATAATTATCATTAAGTAAATAAGAATTGCAAAGTGATTTGTTGGCATGAAAGACTTTCATAAACATGGTGTAAACTGTATAAAGGTTTTATTACAGTGTTATTACTCTCATATATACATCACAAAATGTGTGTTCTCTCTAGCAGTGGTTTTGTGCAAGTTTTAAACATCTTTGTGTAACCTGTATTTAAACACAATACTGCATTAAGCTGGATAAAGATTCGTTGAAAATGACCTTACACAATTTAGGTAATATAATCAGACCTAACTTGTTTATCTCACGTATTTAAAGAGGATAATCATGTACCATGTTGATATAAAAATTCTAAGAAGCAGAAAATACATTACATTTCTTGTTATTAACATAATGAAGTGGGCTTGAGTAATGCAATTACATGTCAAGATATAAAAGGTATAAAAAATGAAAATGTAAAAAAAGAATATATATATATATATATATATAGTACATTGCAAAATTCTTAGGCCACTAGTATTTTCAGCAACAAACAATGGTTTTAAGTGGGTTATTTCTATCTTTTGCTGTAGTGTGTCAGCTGGAAATATCAGTTTACATTCACAACAGCCAGTGCTCCACACAGAGATCTGATCTGATCATCATCCAGTCTGTCTGGAGTCACACAAACTGAGACTCAATCCAGAAGAACTGTGGTAATGTCAGTGTGTGCTTTCTTTATTTTTACCTGTGTCATGTAAGCAACCAACATCAGTCATGCAAATGTGTTACTTTATCATTTACTTATTACCTGAAAATCTCAGAGGGTACTTCAAATAAATCTGTGTATATCAGTAGTTGATGCAATGTTGAAATGTTGATTTTTGTAAATCCAGTGGTCAAATTCTGTGTGGCCTCTTTCTTTCTCTCTGGAGCGGCATCAATAAAAACATTATTCATTGAATTTACTAAATATCTTCAAGGTAGCCTAAGTGGTTGCAATCGTTTTATTTTAGCTACGTTTAAATAAACAAACAAAATTTGGTTTATTTAAAGTTAGCTGTAATAACCAGTAGGCTACAAAAGTAACTATATTATTCTGAATAATAGTATTAAAATGTAATTTAATCTAAGTACTCTGCTTAATCTGATCAAATAATCCAGATTACATGTAATCAGTTATACCCTGCATTGTATGTACATTAGATACACATTTACGGGGCAAGCTGTCAGATGCTTTGCAATTTTGTTATTTAAATAAAAAAATGATCATACCTGTCACATAGCAAATATCTGTCATAAACGTTATACTTACAAAAGCAAATGATTAAATCAGTATTAATTTAAGGTGTTTAAAAACAGAATGTATGCCATTTTAGAGACATAAAGAAATAAAAGGGTCAATGTGTGCCTTCCAGGTCTCAAGGGGGCGATAGATCTCAACAGAAGAATGAACGGAAGGAAACATAAACACAAGTTCATCGACGAGAGGACGCTTTCTGCTTCTTAGATCCGCGTTTAAGATGTTTACAGGTTTCGTGGTGAGTCTCTGCATCACTGTGATTTATATAAATTAACTCATTTGAAACCGCTACATCATTATCTAGTTAACTAGTTCTTGTTGAACTGCGACATGACCTAAAAAAATGTAATTGAACAGGCTGTTTTATGCCCAAGAGTGAATACAAGAGTCCTCGATCGTCAGTAAATTCACGTTAACGCCAGTAATAGAGTTTGTAGCGATGCCCGAGCTGGATGTGAAATATTCGGGCGCGGTGAGCCCGAAGAGACGCCGCCACAGCCGCTCCAGCAGCCGCTCACCGGACCGAGGCCCGAAGAACCGGCGCCACGACCACGAAGACCAACACAAGTCCAGGTACAGCGACAAAGAGAGGAGCAGAAACCGCTTCCGAGTGGGCCATTCCCGCAGCCGCTCCAGGTCAAGGGAAAGAGACCAGAGAGACAGAGACCACAGCTTTGGGTCAAGATCCGATTACTATGAGAAGAGAGATGATGCCCAGCGACAAAGACAAGACGCCTTCATCGCGAGGTCAGACATACAGGAGAGTACAGGAGCTGTAACCGAGTACGGGGAAGACTGCATTTATCAGTTTTCTGTTTTTCCCTGTCAAGGCGTCTACAGGAGCGAGAGAGGATCGGTGAGCTGGGATGTCCTGAGGTCTGGGGATACTCTCCAAGAGTCAGAGAACCTGAGTGAGTGCATATTAATATAATAATATCTGTTTGGTAATCATTGTAATTGCGTTCAATTGATTGAAGGTACGATGCATGGTTCAAATAAGTGTTCTTTTTTTGTTACTATTAATCAAAGATATGAAATGGCACAACCTTGCTTGACGTTAAATGTTTTTGAGCGGCAAATCAGCATGTGGTAATGATTATTTAATTTCGCTGTACTTGTTCAGTGGCAATTGATTGTGTGTGCTATAAAACCATATATTCATCATCAGCTCGGATGAACACACTCCTGTAGAAGAGGATGTGAAGAACAGCAGCTCTGATTCAAGTTCACAGGGTAAATGATTCTTTACCAGCTCACTTACACACGGCCTTCTTTTCCATTACGATGTGCTTACCAAACATGAAGCAGATGGTGCTGAATGAATCCTCTGAATGTCTGCAGAGGAAAAGAAGAAAAAGAAGAAGAAGAAGAAGAAGAAGTCAAAGAAGAGAAAGAGCAGGAAGCACTCGGAGGACAGCGATTCAGAAAGTGATTCTGAAGGTTTGGCATTTAGTTTGGTATGTTAAAAAATATGTTATATTTTCATGTAAGATTATTTGAGTAATTGGTTAATTATTGGTGTTTTGCAGAAGAGACGAAAAAGAAGAAAAGAAAGAAGAAAAGTAAAAAGTAAGTAGTTTCGTCTGTAGTGTGCTGAATCGACAAGGCTTGATGCGTTTCGTACAACGGCGTGATTTTGTTCTCGCAGGAAAAAGTCCAAGAAGAAGAAGGCCAAGAAGAATCACAAGGAGTCCAGTAGCTCTAGCAGCGAACATTCAGAGGAAGAGGAAGAGGATGTCAATGAAATCTCATGGGTGGAGAAAACTGGTGTTGGAGAACATGTTGTTGGACCTGAAGCTCCTCTCACTCATCTGGCCCAGGATGACAAACCTTTAGAGTGAGCTGTTGTTATATAAAAAAGTAATTTTCGATCCTGTCATAGGAACCGAATGTTAAAGCTTCTTGTTTCCCATAGTTTTGGCCACGCTTTGCTACCAGGTGAAGGTGCGGCTATGGCAGAGTTTGTCAAAGCAGGGAAACGTATTCCAAGAAGAGGTGAAATCGGCTTGACTAGTGACGAGATTGCAGAGTTTGAGAAATGTGGCTATGTCATGAGTGGAAGCAGGTATGAAACATTAAGATCCGTTTATACACACATACCACCCAGTTTTGAAAGAAATAAACTTTTATCAAACAAGGATGCATTAACTGTTAAAACTGTAGGTGGTGTGTTATGCACATTTTTATATGCTATTGTTTATGCCCTCAGACATCGGCGTATGGAGGCTGTGCGTCTGAGAAAGGAAAACCAGATCTACAGTGCCGATGAGAAGAGGGCGCTTGCTTCCTTTAACCAAGAGGAACGAAGAAAGAGGGAGAGCAAAATCCTTTCCAGCTTCAGAGAGATGGTGTACAGAAAAACTAAAGGCAAAGATGAGAAGTAGGCTAGTATATTTTCAGTTGGGATGTCATTATTTTTCTTTTTTAAAAGGAAAAAGACAACTTAAGATGTGATTAAGTCACAGATTTTACTTGGATGTGTGTTTGTATTCATTTTTGTTTGTACAGTACACGGTGAGAGGCTTGTGAACTGAAGTGGATATGTATGTTTCTTTTATTACAAACAAGAAATAAACGGTGATCAGTAGAGCTTAAACCATTAACCGCTGTAATGTGCATTGCATCTAAATAAAAATGCTCATGTGATTGTCATGCTGGAGCTTTCATTAAAGATGAGATTTAGCTTCTAAATAATAACCTTGTGTTTATCCTTTGTACGGTTAGTCCTTGTTTTTGTTATGTGCTTTGAATCACTAGTTTTAGAAATTGCCAACAATATTAATTTGTTTTTCTTAAGGTGGACATTTAGAAAGTAATAACCACCCATATATGAAACTTATTCAAAGCTTATGTACACCTTATACTAGAACATGGAAAATAACATGGATTTTTACATTTACAGCTAAATGACATAACACTAATAATCTTACTGCACTTATCTAAAATCTACACAATAAATGGTCATTTCTATGGCCTCTCCCTGCCTGGAAATCGATTCTATGAGCCACACAGGCTGATATGAGCATTATGGTTTGAAATGGAAGTATATCAAGTCTGCATGCTTGCTGCTGCATCTCAATTTTCTCCACTGGTTGTCTAAATGGATTTAAGAAGAGGACAAGATTTCCTTCACAATGTAACTGTAAGGGTGTTACTACTTTAGTACAATATACTGTATGCCTCGCATTACCACATGTCTACTGGCACTCCATTTGAAGCTGTCGAAGGACTCTGTGGAGCCTGCATATTACATAAACACCCTGTTTATGCACATTATGTGTACTTTAGTATATTTTCAAGCATTTTATACACTCACTTAAACTGATCGATTAGGATTATTTGAAGTACTTTGTAAATTTTGTAGACTGTGAAGTATGTAATGTGATTTATATATAATGTACGTATATGCATTGCTCTGTTCCTAAAAACTGCAGGGATTGGATTATGCAATTATATTTTAACTCATTGCACATAAAGTGACAAAATGGTCCGATAAAAGGTTTTACTATCAACTAAATGTTTGGGATCAGAATTAGGTCCAAATTCATGACCCTACTACAGTAAACTGTTCAAGTGTACAGTACAATATAACAGCGCTGTAAAAAAAATTAGCAAGCAAATTAATAATTTAAAGATAACATTTTAATAGAGGGCTGGACAAAATGTACATTTCAATTGTTGCTTGGTGGCTCTTCATTGGATGTTTTCAAGTCCCTGTGAATTAAGCAAAGAAGGATATTAAAGCAGCAGCTTTTGTGAGCATATTGTCAGTAATGGTAAGTTTACACAAGTTTATGCTAGTTTATACCTTGGGATGGTAGTGTGTACTAGTTCCAGACACTCTCCTGTCTCTCTCCATCAAGTACCACTGATAGGGAGCCCGTGCGACCCTCTTTTCCTGAGTGCAAGGAGTAGTTACTGTTACATTAAATGCTGTAGACTTATATCAGACAAATAGCAAGCTGAAACAAACATTTATATCTACTGACAGAGTATATTTTCTAAAAAATATTGCTGATCCTCATCATAACTCACCTTGCCACCGTTTGTGAACTTATGGATTTGAGCAGTTGCGATGCCAGGAATCATCAGACAAACTGTCATTATAGCAAAACCGGGCAATATCTCATACCACATGCTTGTGGTGAAAAATCCGTGTACAAACACAGAGAAATTATTATCGCGGTGGAAACAATTTATTCACTGTTTTCCAGAGAATCTTACCAAACAGTCGTCTACATGGGCCAAAATGTCTGCCCTTACGACGGTCACATAAACAACTTCCGAAATGTGTTTAATCCACTTCCGGATCTCAAAACCTCAGCTGTAATACTGCAGCGCCGTGTTGTGGCTCTTAGTATAAGTCTTATACAGCTACTACAGGATTAGTAGACTTATGGGCGCATAAAATGTTTGTTAAGCCAGATGGGGAAAAAATAAGTTAAAGAACTGGGAGGCGCACAGCGAGGTCTAGCCCGTCCACTCTTCAGGTAAGAGCACCAAGTATTAATTTTATAGCAAGTATGCGAACTTTTTAATGTAACACTGTGGCTGCTGTTAGTCACTAATCATCGTCGAGTTGCTCCCTAGTAAGAGTCTATTTGACCGCGATAAAGGCGCAGAGTGAAAGAGTGGACGCTCCTCGCTTTATCCAGAGACTCTTTGCGCCAGGAGCCGTAGCCAATCAGAGACGCCTGCTTGAGTGACGGAGCAACAACTGCGGAAAGTTGTGCAGAGGAGAGACAGCGCACGCGAGCCACAACAGCGCCAGATACACGGAGAAAGACCTCGAAAGTTGGCAAAGGATCATGAAGGAGGACAAGGAAAACACGCGTCCCAGAGAAAAGAAAGTGGAAATAAAATGTGACGAAATGGAGAAAGCAGAGAAGCCAAATAAAGAGAAGAAGGAGGCTATGACAAAGGTAGTTAGTTAGCAGGCTAGCTGGCTACCGTCCTGCTACAAATAGACTATAAACAGCGCGACTGTCGTCTGAAATACTACGAGTTAATGTTTACATGTCACTCTCAGTTTGATTTAACGGTGTGGATGAGTATCACTGGACATGCCTGGTACTTGCAGACTGGTTTTTAGCAAATCCCCCTGTCAAAGTTTCTGATCACTGCGCGGATTTGGCCGTTAGCACAGTGAAAGAGAGGAATATACAGCCACAAACAATAATTGATAGCATTTTGAATGCTTAATATTATTGTTATATACAGCAATCACAGTTTACTTTGTGTGTATACGTTATATAATACATGTGCATGTAGGTTAATAACTCTCTCAACCCCCTGGACTACATGTATCTTATGTAAGAAGTGTTTTCAAGTAATTCCAGTATTGATTTTGGTTCTTTTTATATACTTTTTAGATTGTGATCCGGCGTCTCCCTCCAAGTCTAACTAAAGATGACTTAGTGGAGCAACTGCAGCCTCTTCCAGAGCTGGATTACCTGGAGTTTTTCTCTAGCGATACTAGGTTTGTAGATACAGCCTTTATAAAAGAAAGCATAGGATTAAAACATAATGAAAGGTATTTGATGGCTGACCAAGATGTTTTTGTTTATTTGCAGTCTTTTCCCTCATCTGTTTGCAAGAGCCTATCTGAATTTCAAAAATCAAGATGACGTAGTTCTCTTTAGAGACCGTTTTGATGGCTATGTCTTCATTGATAATCGAGGTTTGGCTTTTGTGTGTCATTAATGTTTCCAGGATTCGGTGTTTACTTGATGATCAGTGGTTTTAATTTTGCTAAGGTTGTGCCTTAAATGTCGGAAGTGTTGAAGATTTGTGTGCTGGTCAATTTCTGGTGTGTTTTCTAACGGTTATCTTCTCCTTTTTTCGATGTTATAGGTCAAGAATATCCGGCAATTGTTGAGTTTGCACCATTCCAGAAAATTGCTAAGAAAAGGAGCAAGAAGAAAGATGCCAAAAGTGGAACAATTGAAGATGGTGAAATATACGTATATGGGTTTTTTGGCATTTTATTGTTGGCTCTGGAAACGATAGTTAATAATTAGTTTACTTGTGTTTTATTAGATGTTGATTATAAAAAGTTTTTGGAGTTCTACAATGGAGACGAGGAAAAATTTCCTTCCAACCCTGAGACTTTACTTGAGGAAATAGAGGCCAAGACAAAGGAACTCAGCTGTGAGTTTCAGCTCAAAAACACTTATCAGCACAAAATCATTTTAAATAGTTTGCACTCTTTATTTGACATAATCATCTGAAATGTTCTTTCCCCAGCTAAAAAAACAACACCTCTCTTGGACTTCCTTAAGAATAAACAGGTAAAGTTGGGGTGCACTTTGTACTGATTTAAATGCTTTCTTCGTTATCTTGACACCCAGTTTGTATAATATATTTGATATATATATTATTATTATATTTTATATAATGTGTATGTATGTGTATTGTATTCATGCTCTCTCATCTTGTCCTCCCCAGAGGATTAGAGAAGAGAAGAAAGAAGAGAGGAGACGGAGAGAACTAGAACGGAAACGCCTGCGAGATGAAGAACGGCGTAAATGGAGAGAGGAGGACAGAAGAAAAAGAAAAGAGGCTGAGAAACTGAAAAAAGGAGAAAAGGCATCTGATAAGGATAAGGACCAACCTAAAGATGAACTGCCAAAAATCAAGGTACTTGATTAAATTCATTACTGAGTTTCATTACTGAAAATTTCATATAGAGAAGAAGATTTTTTAATGAAAAAAATCTTACATGCTCACCAAAGCTTCATTTATTCATATGTTTAAAAATACAAAACATTAATATTGTAAGATATATTTGTACTTTAAAATAACTTTTCTATTTTAATTAATTAAAAAATTGAATGTATTCCTGTGAATATACTCCAGTTTTCAGTGTCACATGATTATTCAGAAATATTTAAAATATGCAGATTTTGTGAAAGACATGGTGCATTTTTTCAGTAGTCTTTCATGAATGTAAAGAAAGAAAAAACAAAAGCAGCAGTTGAGATCATTTGAATGCATGCTTGTCTAATAGGTTTTACTTTTAATTGTTTTTCTTACTGATCCCAACTTTTGCATATTCAACCATGTTTTGTTTTTCAGCTTTTGAAAAAAACAGAGAAAGCAGATGATGGTGATACTGAGAAGCCAAAGGATAAGCCCAGGAAACAAGACCGAGAGAGACAGAAGGAAGATCGACCTCCTATAGGAGGAGACGCAAAGAAGCGTCAGAATGGTGAACACAGAGAGGAGAAGGGCGGGAAGTAAGATTGTTATGCTTGACATTCCTAGCCTTACTCAGGACATATTTTACTTTTCCCGTCTGATTTCATATTATGATGTCAATGTGCTTTGGTACACAGGTCAGAGGATAGTGGGCATAAACATTACAGAGATCGTGATGGAGAGCGAGACCGGGACAGAGAGAGAGAGAGAAGACAGAAAGAAAAAGAGCGAATGAGAAGACAGGATGAAGAACGGAGGAAAAGGGAACGTCACGACGGAGAACACACCTACAAAAAGAGAGACGAGGACGGGAAGAAGGACAAGGAGCGTGTTTGGGAGAAAAGAAAGAACGAAAACAGCGGAGAGTCCTCTGTTAATGCTCGCTCTGAAAAGTCATCGAGGGACAAAAAAGACGACAGTGCCAAAAAAGACCGTCTGAGAAACAAGGTACACACACTGAAATAATTAGCGTTTCTTTTTAATGTTTTTGAAAGAAGTCTTGTCCTCACCAGGGCTGCATTTATTTGATAAAATATGCAATGAAAAGAGTAATATTGTGAAATATTACAATATTTTTCTACCATATTTTAAAATGTCATTTATTCCTGTGATGGCAAAGCCGAATTTTCATCAGTCTTTATTCCAGTCTTCAGTGTCACATAAACCTTCAGAAAATCGAACATGCTGATTTGCTGCTTAAAATAATACACAATATAAAGACATATTTCTTCTATAATGTTGAAAACAGTTGTGCTGTGAAATATTATTCTTTTGGAAATTGTGGAAACTACTTTTCTAAATTTTAGGGTTGACCTTTGAAGTCGATGCTGTTCGTTTGATTGTTCTATTCGTCAAGTAATAATTCACGATATTTCTACTTTTAGTATATTTTTGATTTAAAAAAATGCAGCCCGAGCATATGTGGATGAGCATGAGTGTATAAAATGTTATAAAAACATTTTATAAAATGTCTATAATTTGCATTCCACGTATTGCTTGTAATATAGGATCGTCCTGCAATTCAGCTGTACCAGCCCGGGGCAAGGAGCCGTAACCGGGGCGGAGGAGGAGCAGGAGAAGATGGGCCGGCAGCAGAGAAGAGAGCTGAGCGGGAGTCCAAGAACACTCAAGAGAAAGCTGCTGAGTGAGGAAACAGCTCTGTGCGGGCTAGACATGACGTCTCGAGAGAGGAGGGGCTCTGTTGTTCTTAATCAGGACAAACACCTCAGAAATATGGTGCTGCCATCAAAAGAAAACCCCCCCACACACTTAAAAAGAAAAACAACTCTCAGTCAATGACATGAGAGCACATACCTGTTGCCCTCCAGTGCCTGAATGAGCCCCCCAAAGTTTCATGAGCAAGGCAAGTCCTAACCGACGGTTAGACTTGAGAAACGGGGCTTAATCACGAGAGAAGCCAAAGCAATTGGACCACGATAATTCAAAGTGACCTTACTTTTGGTACACAGCCAAACGTGTTTGACTTCACATGCTTTTCTGTTTCATAGTTTATAAGAAGGTCTGATCCAGCTGGCTTACGATTTCTCACTGTTCTGTTTTAGAACAATCTTCTGCGCCTTACCCCAAACCTACTATCACTTCAGACAATCAGTGCGATATTTGTGTTCTTTGAGCATGGATGTAGCCTGCAACTGTTTTAAAGAGCCTGCTGATCTTTGATGTTTCTGTCCTAGTTAGGAATTGGTCAGGTGGAAAAAGAACCATGCTTCATAACGCTGATGATGCCTTGGTAACTGTCAGTCCTTTTCTGTAAGATGACTAAATTATATGCAAAAAAACAGATGTGGCCTTTTATAGTTTTGGAATTGAAGCATATCTTATCACTCAGAAAATGCAACTTCTGGTTAGCTTGGTTTGGAAACTGTGCTGTCATCCAATTGTATGCTCCATTGTATCTAATCCTTAACTCAAAACACAGCTTGTTTTCCTTTTTATAGTTGCAGCTTTGTCAAAATGTGAAGAGAAATCCAAAAATAAAACAATAAATGAACAACCTTTGCGTGGCTTGTAGTATTTCATTTTATTAATTATTACATTTCTTAGGTCAAAAATGATATTCTTTATATATTTGTACTTGTTTATTTCTATAATGACTATGGGGTTGATATTATATGATATGATTAAAATATATATATATATAAAATTGTGAAATTGAGATGTTTTTTTTGCCATCAATATAGCCATTGGTGTTAAATCATAAATAAATGTCAAAAATGGGTGTCCTTTATTTAAAAGAGTAATTTTTAAAAGAAATTTCTTTGAGAGTGTTAATAAATTGCAATTGTGTCAAGTTATAGCTATGACTTTTAAGTTAATAATTTTATGGTTATGTTATCCATTAAAAGCCTTGTGCTTAATGTCATTTTATGAGAAACAATTA
>JAUMHI010000055.1:12809784-12851435 GCA_032359435.1 Enteromius unitaeniatus
CTTTTAAGTTAATAATTTTATGGTTATGTTATCCATTAAAAGCCTTGTGCTTAATGTCATTTTATGAGAAACAATTATATCCCTGAATTCTCATAAGATACAATATTTGATTGTTAGCTGTACAAAAAATAAAAAAGTCATAAAAAAGCTCGAAAAAAATGAAGAATTGCTCAAAAGGAAGTCATTTCCCCCTTTTTCTTAGTGTATTTAATCGATACATTATTTTAATCAATAAGTGATCAATAAATGATTTAAATATGGGTTAAGCATTAACTAAGGTAATGTTTTAGTCTGTTAAAAACCAAAACCTGCTTTTATTTTCAGATTGATAGAGGCAGCCCAAACAAAAAAACTCACAGGTTTTGTTGCTGTACAGAACTGAACGCAAAAAGCGACTGACCCCCAGGCTCCTGTGCTGCGTGGGGCCGCTGGGGGTCGCTGTGACGTGAGGAGTGGCCCAGCCCGTGACTCGGATATACAATGCCCGCGTTACCCATGGTTCCTCCTCTTCGACTACCGCCGCAGTGGTGAACGGACAGCGGGCTCCGCCATGGTAAGTCAAGATCCTAAAACATCCTGAAACACGTACTTGTTCTTCCGTCAATCTGTTTGTTTTAGTATTTTACTCTAAGATGTTCGGTCGATGGGTGTAGTATTTGACAGATTGGTGCCGTCTGTCCCGGGTGAAGGATGATAAGCGCGAGCCGTTACTGAGTCTGACGGGCTGTCTCACTTTTGTCTTGCAGGCGTCGCATAAGACTTTCAGAATCAAACGCTTCCTCGCCAAGAAGCAGAAGCAGAACAGGCCGATCCCACAGTGGATCAGGATGAAAACTGGCAACAAGATCAGGTGTGTTGACGAGTAAACCCGCTCCTGCATGACCGTAGCAGTGCTCGGTTCTGCTCCTGTGGCTTATATTGGTTAAACTAAAGCAGGACGCAATTGCAGTACTCAATTTTGTGGGAGTACTGTCATTATTCCTGCTGAGAGCATCCTTCTGCTGTGGAGTTATGAATACTGTCATATCCAGTATGACGTGTGAATGCTCTGTTGTGGAGACAGGTTCATTGTAATGCGTTAAAGTGATATACCTGTGTGCTGTGAGACTTACTGATATTTGCTTGATGGGCAATTTTGTGTTCTTTATAAATTGTCTGAACTGTTTGTAGTTGAGCAATGCCGTTTACTACAAAGGCTTCGAGTGCAGTTCAATTTGAAAGGCTGTTTGCCTCTGTGATGCTTTACCTTGGCAAATATCTTTACAGGTACAACTCCAAGAGGAGACACTGGAGAAGGACCAAGCTGGGCTTGTAAACACTGTTTACTTCGGCTCCCTCCCCCTTCGTCTGTTCCCTGCCAGGACCACCAACTCGTCCGGAGCTGGAGAGAAGCCATGCTATCTGGAACAGCAGTCTTTCTTTTGTACAGATATTCTGGTTATGTCCTTGCTGAACAATAAAAGATCTGTCATCAAACCAGAAGTATTTGTCGTCTCCCTTTTTGTGAAATGGCAAAGCCGACATTCTCCAGTGGCTAGATTTGCAAATTTATTTATAAAAAGTTTATTCGTAAAATATATATATTTTTTTTCTGCTCTCATCAAAAAATCCAGCTGCAGTTTGATCGAGAGATTTATAGATATGAATTCTTGACCCACAAATGTTTTGAGGTTAATTTGAAGCGAAAGGTTTTAAAGTCAAGGTTACCCGTGTGCGACTTCCAAAAACTAGACGGTATTTCTGTTTATTTCCTTATTTGGATTATCTGACTTGAATGATTATCTTCAGATGTATTTTGAATAATAAGTGGGTTGACAAGCAAGAGTGATGTGAAAAATAGTTTTTAATGTTGACATTTCTCCCCCCTTTGCCCATTTGCAAAATATTTGTTTAAAAAGATTTGGTTACATCTCTTTGTACCGTGTTATTACCTTATTTTAATGGTAGAAAGCAAATGAACTGGGTTGTTATTATTATAATTAATAAAATTGAGTAAGGAAGTGTATAAACCAAACTCGATCCTGGAGGGCTGTTGTCTGGCAGAGTTTAGCTCCAACTTGCCTCAACACACCTGTAAGGAAGCTTCTAGTATGCTTAGTAAGAGCTTGATTAGCAGCTTCAGATGTGTTTAATTAGGGTTGGAGCAAGACTCTGCAGTCCTCCAGGACCTAATTTGGACAGTATAAAGAAAACGCATCACAAAAATGATTAAAGTTCATATAATTCCCAGCAATGTTATAAGGTTAAGCAATTGTCACATTAAACACAAGTTGTATCATTCTTAAAAGAGTACATTTCAGGTGTGAAACATTGAAATGGTAAAGTCTCAGATCTTTTCAAGCAGACCAACACTGTATAACAGCCTCCTTAAGGATGAGAATCGCTGGCGTGTGATTCCTCCTGAACCGTCCACCTCAACTCTACTTTCTTGAGTATGTTCCTCAGCTGACTGTACTGGACTCGCACTGTTATTCACATTCAAGCACCCTACAGAGTGTTCATCATCCCAAGCTCCCAGAAGCTCCTTCATTTCTCTCGGTGTGTTGCCTTTGAGATACTGCCATGCTCTTTTCCCACTGTAGTCCATGACGTCTACATTAGCACTGAACGCACCAACCAAAGCCTTCACGACCGTGTACTGGTTATGCATGGCAGCCACATGAAGAGGCGTCAGACCTCCACTGCCTCTCAAGTCCACATTCACTGACAGCCCCTCTTTTTCTGCATGCCTGAGGAGCTGAATCAGTGTCTCGTCCTTCCCATTTTTGGCCAACCAGTGGAGAGCCGTAAACCCACTGACAAAGTCTTTTCTGCTCAGTAAACTGGGATCTTCAGCGAGAAATTCCAGCATAGTGTCATAATTTCCATCCACAACAGAAAGCATCCACGCGTGCTCCATAGGATCCAAAGCCCAGAGTGCGCCGCTGTTCAAACTGTCTCCATACGATTCTTCTGACGAGATGTGTTTAGATGATAAAATGCTCGACAGTCCAGATTTATTACTCAAAAACAACTCTTTCAGATACTTCTTTCGCATAGCGGGGGTGAGGGAGCCCTTCTCCGAGGCGTCCACTGACAGTCTGCGGGAGGCGCTGCTGCTCGACTCCTCCAGCTGTTTCTGAAATCTGGATCTGCGCGAGGAGGCGCTCAACACTGGAGACCCATGCCTTGACAGTCGCTCCTCAAGATTTGAGCGGAACTGGCTTGTTAGCCTGCTTTTAGGGGAATCCGTATTGCTCACACTGTTGCCTGAATCTTCACAGTCCGAGTGTTTTGGTTCTTTCGAGGGCAGTGCTGCTTCCCCCATAGGGTCATTAAAATGTTCCTCAGAGCTGATGGGCCCCTCATACATACCGGCGGATCCCTGGGAAGCGATTTCCTTAGATAAGATCCAAATTGAAGAGGCTTACATAACCAGAGAAGACCACATCACTTCTATGGATGTTGAAATCTGGGTAGAGGAAAGGAATGCGCTTTATTAGCCCGTGTGTGCATTAAATAAGATAATTAATTCATGCCAGGATCAATAGCGCGGTCTTCATATAGTTTTTTTTAAATAGGAAAACACCACGACTCATTTAGTTTTCTCTCTGGGGACAGACACGTGCTTCTTCCTTATTCCTGTTCCTCTTTTTTGCAAACAAAACATTCTCACTCATTTTTCTCACAAGTGTATTTTTTAAATCTTTTACTCGTAGTTTTGCCTTTTACGTTTTCATACATTAAGTTGATCCACGTCTGATTTAATGCCTGAAAGGTGTAAATTACATCAAACAGAATAACTCCTCGTAAAGTTTTATTGGCGAATGTGAGTGAATACCTGTCTCTCAGGTAAAACCCATCCGGTGCTGTATCACCTGTTGCACGCACAGCTCTTCAAAGGCTATTCCTCCATCGTCCATGTAACTCAAGCTGTTTATAGTCTCAAGCAAATAATTTCCTGCTGGTTAGGGCTCCACAAACATCTGAGCGCCTGGTTTCTCCTTTCTGAAAAGCAGACAATGTTTTATGTAAGCTAACCGAAACTCTTCAGCTGTTTCCTCACAGTGTCCATTTCCGACGTGCAAACCCTCCCCTCGATAAAGTCTAAAGTTCAGATACCACTGACTAAATCAGCACTTGTATTCAAGCCCACGACACTTGCAACTGTTCATGGGTTGATAGAACCGAGAGAATGTGGCAATATATATATATATATAGAGAGAGAGAGAGAGAGAGAGAGAGAGAGAATGTGCATATACATTTTTATTGTTTATTTATTAAACGTAACCCTTTCAATAATTTCAATGTGATCTACTATGAAGAAGGTACTTCCTTATGAAATGTTATGCCAGTTTTCCAAACAAACAAACCTTCCAGTGGCTACCATACGAATATAATACTAAAAATAACATTTGATATTTCTATTGTAAACGAGTCAAATGCCTATGCATAAAAAAGCAATGACGTTTTAATATTATAATGATATTCAAATATGTGTACTTTGGAATATTACTATTAAACTTTTAAGTTAGACCCACGTTGCATATTTGCTTTATAATATTAACATATTGATGTCTTGATTATTTAAAACATATTCTGACACGCATCCTTTAGACCTGTAGAGATACGCTTTTCAGCACGAAAAGGACTATACCATTTGATGGAATAGGGGTCGCGCTGAATGGGATTGCGATGTTTTGCTTATCAGATGACTTTTAGTGTTGTAATTATCAAATAAGTTATAGGTTAATTCGTATATAATTCAAATGTAAAAATACAATTACAAAAATACCAAACGGCTCTATGGTCTCCGTCGTGAATGGTACAGTCCACCGTGTGTGAGTTCGCGCTTCGCTCCTCTGTGTTTCCT
Organism: Enteromius unitaeniatus; assembly: GCA_032359435.1. Taxonomy (NCBI): domain Eukaryota; kingdom Metazoa; phylum Chordata; class Actinopteri; order Cypriniformes; family Cyprinidae; genus Enteromius; species Enteromius unitaeniatus. Next base: position 12,814,637 of record JAUMHI010000055.1, read on the forward strand.
GTGAAGGGCTGGTGCAGGAGACGACCATGGCGGCCACTGAGATCGCTCGACAAGCGGTAACACCACTGTTTTATTACAAAAACACGCTTTCGGTTCACCAAACTAGACTGGCGATCGCTGACAGATATTTTTAGTGGGTGTGACAAATCGTCGTATGAAATAGGTTTCGGGTTTCATTTATCCGCGAACGCGTTGACCCATTATCAACAAGCGGATCAATTATACAGCATAATTATACGTTAACGTCTGTTATTGTTTGTATAGAATATACACGCACATTAATGCAGCTGTTTTGAGGGAAATGGCTAACAAATGTTGAGGGCCAATAACGGCTGAACATCACGGTTTGAAGTGACCGCGGCTGATGGGTTTAACGTTACAGAAACAACGAGTAAATCGTTAAAAAATAAGTGTCGAGCGTCACTGTATTATAAAACCCGTATAATCCGAGCCCGTCTAACGCTAGTACCGTTATATTTAATTGCTCTAGCATCCTTGCCTTCCCTCAGCAAGCTGGGCGTTGTCTTTCATCAAGTATTTCGTGCATTTAATGTCAGAAACGATAATAGATATCAAACAATTTGGGATGCGCTTTGCAGCGGCTTGTGTTCTGGTCATTCTGACTCCTCTGTTGTGAATACCTTGCTAACATGAGGCAGCAGGCTCGAGTCTGAGGCCAAAATTGGTTCAATAACGTCTGCACTACTCAAACCAAGGGTTTGATCCAGTATGTTCTGGTTAGAGAGCAGACCCCATTTGGACTCCTTTCAGTTGTCTGGTTTGGGAATGTTGCACATGTGGGTCAGATTGTGACTTGTTTGTTCAGTCAATAAGATGCTCTCCCAGTCTGACTTCTCCTAGTTGCCTAGTTTTGTAGTTAATGTGCATTTTCGAGTTGGTGTTATTCCTCATGACAGAAGCTCACTAAAATGGATGCACTTGTGCGTATATTGCAGATTAACTTAATGTTTCTATTTGGATAATGGTAATTTATCACATTAGATCTGTGCTGATTAAACGCTCGCTCTTCATTGGTATTGTTTTAGCAGAAATCGAACGATTTGGCACGGCTCATCGCATAGGTCACACTTATGCAGACACCCACACACTAAAGGATATGTGGGCAGAAAGCCTTTCCTGCCAGAGTTTTGGCAGGACAGGTGGCAGACCTGTGTGAACAATGGTAGAGGAAGTGCTGAAGAATCGTATGGCCTTTATTTGACAGTTGTGTTGTGTTATTTACAACTGCTTTGCTTCATAGGTATCTGCGTTACATGATTGCAGTCTCATTTGTCTGCGAAAAGGTTTACGTGTCTGTTTGCCTGAATGCGGTTTCGACAGTTTAGATCAGACAGGAAAGAGGAAGTGCACAGAGCTGAACCTTTGAGATCTGTGCACTAGTATTACAACTTAAGGTCTTACAATAAGGTGCATGTTATGTACTCTTACTGACGGTGTTTCTTTTTGTGGCCTCATAAATTTTGTCGTGCTTTTAAAGTGTTTCCATTAGTGCACAAATGATCTGCTTTGGTGGAAGTCATCACGCCTGATTCATTTATACGGGTTGCTTTTATTTCATTTTAGGGGGAAGGTGCACGTGCCGTCCCACTCTCTGGTCATGTTGGCTTCGACAGCATGCCGGACCAGCTGGTCAACAAGTCCGTCAACCATGGCTTCTGCTTTAATATCCTCTGCGTGGGTGAGTGCATCATGTGGGAGCTCCTTTTTTCTTTGGGGTGAAACTAACCGTTTGGTTCACTGCGAATGCATACTGATTCTGTCCTGTGACCCACTTACTAAATACTGCTGCACTGATGGAGAGCCGTTGCAGGAACTTTTCATACCCTGATTTCATGTGTGGCTTGCTAACTGGTCAGACCTTATCTGTTCTAACTCTCCCAAAAATAGGGGAAATAAGTTTCAGATGATGCATGTTATTTGAGCTGGTCAGTAAAATATAATACATCTAGCTAAGGGGAATAAGCTTACCTGTGTCATCATGTTTGATCCTGTGTGTTATATTGTGATGAAAATGTTGTGGGAGTCAGTTAAGGGGTGTGCATGTGTGTTTAGTAGACCGACTGCGCCAGCTGAATTTGTCTCTTGGTTCCAGGTGGTGTTTACTGTTGTAGTTTGGACTAGTGCTGGTGTGTGTATTTCAGTTCAGTGTTGTTTAACGTTGGGTTGTGCTGAAATGTATAACAAAGAGTTCACACAAAGCAGCGATGTGTTTTGAGTAATTAAAGTGGGTAGAGGCCGCCAGACGCTGAGTTTTCTTTATTAATAGTTGAGTGACATCATCTGGGCTATACCTCTTTGTCAGTTACGATTCCTAGAATAGCTTACTGTTTTAACTGGTAACATTTCATGAAACAAGTCTTTCTGTAGAATTAAAAGGGAAGCAGACCGAGACGCAGAGACAAGCAAGACTCCTAAGAGATTGAGGTGTTTAGTTGTTGAGTGTATTAATGAACAGAGCAGTAGTCATTTACTCCCGACATCTGAGTGACTGAAGACTAACGTTACGGTTGGTTCTGAAGGGAAACGCCCCCTTGATCAACCCGAAATGTGTTTGTTCGCGCAAATCATTCATGATAGAGCCTCACCTACAGAAGCAGTGAGTAAAATGTCTTTTAAATGAATCTTTGCAAACCGCCTTTCCTAATAATGTGCTAATTAGCAATTTCACTATGAATACGGCTAAAAAAAAGATCTTCTGAGAGTGTCTGGAAAAGAGGGGCGGAGTCAGCTTTAAAGGGGAAGTACACAGAACAGAGTGATTTCTATAGAGCTGTTTATGACAGGATGAAATGAGTGTTTTTTTTTAAACTATCTTTGAGAAATTTTAAAACAAACTTTCAATTAAGACCCTAAATAATCATATTAGCTTGTGGAAAGCTGGGTTTGTATGACCCCTTTAATAAACACAAAATGTAATTAGCATGTTAAATGCTAAATCTTGTGCCTGTGGTACCATGTCTTCATGCTTTTGTTTTTCACTTTGCCTTTTTAATTATTTATATGAAGGCAGCGTTGTTTCAGATTCTTTGTTCGCATCCTTTCAAGTTCAGGGCATCTTCCCGGGTTTTTTTTTATCTAATTTCTCCCCAAAGCTCTGAGGAGATAACGATAGAACTCTAGTTTAGAAACTAGTATTCCTTGTTGTTCATATGCAGGTTCAGGTTTAGTGAATGCTGTAAATATCACACCGTGATTATCTGGAGAATAGATGAGATGCTTGTGATTTCATAAAATCATCAGATTTGATGGGGTTATATGATGATCGGTGTGTGATGCCTGCATTGCCTTTAATTCAGTCTCAGGAATTTCTTGTGATAGTCACTGCTCATAATCAGCATTTGATTTGGGTGGAAAATTGCTGCTTTATTTTTAGGTGTCAGACGAGGCTTTTTGCTCATGCCTGAAGTGAGGGGCCTGTGTGAATGGGATCTGCAGGCTGAGTGTATGAAGAAATGGCAAATGTGAGCCATCCATATAATTAACATTCTGGTGGTGTTGCATGATGTCCATTTCTACTGCACTTGTGGTTGTCAGGAAAGCAAGAATAGGACCTTTAGGCAGACTGAGCCAGGGTTGCTGCATGGCTTTTAGACTGATTATGTGGGTTCAAATGTGAAGTGTATGCATCAGCAAAATAGTGCCTTTTTTATTAAAGTTGATGTGTGTAATTCGGACTGTAAAACCCTGACCCTGTCTATAACTATAATATAGCAAACCTTATTTAATTATTTAAAATATCCTATACGTCATTATAGAAAAACGTAAGACGTGTGAATTTGCATAGTAATATTTTTTTCAAGTTTAGAGCCTGGAAGCTTATTGCTGTGTTTCTTCTAGGTGAGACGGGTTTGGGAAAGTCCACCCTCATGGACACCCTGTTCAACACCAAATTTGAGGGTGAACCTACGCAGCACAATCAGCCTGGAGTACAGCTCAAATCCAACACTTATGAGCTGCAGGAGAGCAATGTTCGCCTCAAACTCACTGTGGTCAACACTGTAGGCTTTGGAGATCAGATCAACAAAGAAGACAGGTGAGGCCTGCTTCTGATCAAATGAGGTTAAGGAAATGGTGCTTTAAAAAGCTGCTTTAATCAGTGCTTCTGGGCCGCCTAGGTATATTAACAGCCGCCCAAGTATATTTGGTGACACATTTTTGTATCATTATCCTCTTACACTTGTTTTTATCAGCCTGAGATAATATAACCATTGATTCAATTAACAAGTGGAAAATTTCCCTTCGCCCTACATGTTTCATACACCTCGTTCTGACAGACAACAATCCACCGCATGCGGCCATCAGCTACTGTGACTCATATGAGCGTAACTATAGCACTATATTTAGCAACTTCCAGAGCCTTTTGGTGGATTTTTTCCTTAATGTGTACATAGTGACATGTGTGTAGTGCAGTGAGTGGCAGAGTCACAGTGCTTTCATTTGGCTGTACCTCAGTAGACTCGTCATTTAAATAATTTACAAAACAGCATTTCAAAGCACCTGTCCAGGGCTCTAGACAAATTTTCATATAGGCAATATTGATTTGTAAATGGTTAAATAATACCATGTCTACACCGGCGCAACAAATTCCATTGGCTTGGTGTGTCCCGGCCTTAAAGGGCCCTATATTATGCCTTTTCAAATATAATCCTTCATGCAGTGTGTCATGTAGCTGTATGTGAACTAGAGCTGCACAATTAATCGTTAAAAAAATCGGAATCTCGAGTCCATTATTTCAAATGTAGATGTGCATTTTGCACGCTCACAATGGAAGCAACGCGCTCATTTTTTTCAGGCGCATTTCAGCTTTTCAGATTGTCGCAAGCACACCGCAGGTAATGTGATTAGAACCAATCAATCAGCTTCATCCTTTCCCGTAACAACATTGAAAGCGCAGCCAAAATGAAGCAATAGCTGGTCAAAGCTGTACAGGGAAAGACTGAACCACAACTTGTAATGCAATAGGCTAGATTGAATTGGTTATATTACGTTAATATTTAGTTTATCAGTCTGTAAAATTAATCAGCTTGGGGGTTGAAATGAAAAATAGAAAGGACTCTACTATTCTAATGCACTAGCTGTGTTTTCATATGTATGTATGTATGTAGCATCAATTCACATGTATAATTACTAAACAATACAACAGTCACATCTAAAAAATATAAAATTAAGTAAATAATTTATGTAAATTTAATTAAAAAAATTTTTTCGTCTTATTTTACTGCTGCTTGATAACCTATTTTTCAGGGGTAAATCTTCAAAATAAAAAAAGAGTCGGCTCACATTCTCCTAAACGAGTCGTCAGCAATTTGAATCTTTATCTGGTATGGCCACACGTCACTAAGTAACATATTTGCATAATGTCCGCCCACGTTCTCGAACAACTTACCCCGCCCACAAACAGTACAGTTTCCACGTGGATTACGTCATGTAAAGAAGACGCTGTACCCTGCGCTGTCATTCAGTTATGACGATGTGCGTTTCATTTTCTGACACACGCTGTAGCAGTAGACCAATCATAAAGGACAGCACCATCTGACCAATCACAGCAGTGAGGGCTCACGGGAGGGAGGGGTTTAGACAGACTGAGTCTTCAAACTGCTTCACACAAGTCGTTTACGAATCATTTAGAAATGGGGTAAAATTAAATCTATTTTTGGAGAAAATGTTTTGGAGAAAGTGTTTTTTGACCTTGCATACATGTAAACCTGTTTTAAGAGACTCCTAAAGCAATATTAGCCTCCTTTAGAATGGTATAATGGGGGCACTTTAATGTGTGTCTGTTGAACCACAGGGAGACTTTCAGAGAGGCAAAGGTTTTTTTTTTTTGTTTTTTTTTATTCCCCTCAAATAGCTGGTTGCACCAGTGTGACCTCAGATTTTTTTTAGTCGCACCATTGAGAAAATAGGTCGCACGTGTGACCAAATTAGTTGCACTCTAGAGCCCTGCTGTCACTTACTGACTTTTTATCTATTTATCTAACAATAAATGATTACCTTTTACTCATAAATTAAAAGATTCTTCAGAGGATTCACTGCCGCTGATGCCCTGTCTATTTTGGGACTTCAGAGTCTCTGTTTAATGTTTATAAGAAAAAATTCAAAGGAATTCTGTTGTTCCGGCTTTTCTTGATCTCTGTATTGTGACACTTTTGTGTGCAGAGCTCATTGTAATATAAAGTGTGTATGGTATCAGGAAACCAGATATAACCCTACTTTCAGGTTTCTGATGCCGTAAGCCAAGAAAGTGCCAGTTAAAGGATTTTTATAGCATTCAGATTTGACTGAAGCAGCATGTTATTAAGCTGAATGTTGTGACAAGCTTATTTTGCCTGCAGATGCACTTCTGTGAGTCTTGAGCTATCCAACTGTTTATAGACGCCTGAACCAGTACCTTTTCTCCTCAAAGCTCATAGAGTTTTATTACAGTTCTGTCGTAAGCCTGAAGCTTTAAACTCTTTGTGCATTAACACTAATCTTACTTAAGTGTGTGTTAAGTTTGTTTCATGAGGGGTTTTGTTGGCCACAAATGATGATTTTCCTTTCATTCATTGTTCAACTTGCAGTTACAAATCTATTGTGGAGTTTATCGATACTCAGTTTGAAGCATACCTTCAGGAGGAGCTGAAGATTAAACGCACCCTACACAGTTATCATGATACACGGATCCACGCCTGTCTGTATTTCATCGCTCCTACTGGACACTCGCTAAAGTCCCTCGACCTGGTTACTATGAAGAAGTTGGACAGTAAGGTTAGTGATGAATTTGGTTTATTTCTATATAATTTTCCTTTTTTTTTTTTTTTTTATTCCAGAAAATACAAGTTTTCTTATTTTAATTCATCTGCACCATACATGTGGCTTAGCGTTATTTACTGTTTCACTGTACAGCATGGTTGATGTTGGTTATTAGGCATTCAGCTGATGGCTATGCTATGTTTAATGCCATTGGAGCTGTGTAGATGGAGTCAGTGAAGGTCAGCTGTGTAATACTGCATTCTCTTTCATCTCCCTCTGTGCCTCCCTGTGACTCCCGAACAAAGATGCTCTCTTAGATCTGAAGCTGAGTCTAACAGTTGCCTCGTATGCCTGTGTACTCGGACCGTGGCTAAACCTTTATTTAAAGCACCTGTGTGAACCGCACAATTCATCAGAAGTAAATTACAGGAAACTGACAAAGTGTAAAGCTAGTGGCCAGGCTACTGGGAATAGTATTTAGATGGTGGTGTGGGAGGCAGAGAGTGTAAAAACTGAGTGAGTGGGATCAGAGCACTCCATATGTGCACTAGATAGAGAGAGTCATGAGTGGAGGAGGGATGTTTGATTATCCCCCCATTAGCACTTATCCTGCATAGGTAGTTCAGATTCCCCATGAGACCAGAGATTAAAGGAATAATTAATCCAAAAATAAAAATCTCCCCGCCTTAAGGTTGTTCCAAATCTGTCTGTCTTTTGTGGAACGCAAAAGACTTTCTTAAAGAACATCCAGGTAATTTTTATATCATATATAGGGAACATGAATGAGACGTGAATGACCTCTCTGAATTGGTTTCAAAGTGAATATCAAATAGCTGCATATGCTTAATTCTGTTCCAGTTTGAGGCGCAGTCAGACGTGAGCATGTTGAGCTTATGTAAGCATTCACAGCATTCTATGGAGTTCATTTTAATTGCATTAGCTGCTTCTAATCAAATATTAAAAAAGATGTGTATTTGTGCAGATGTGTGTGTCTGCAGCGGTCTTTTTCAGCACTCTGTGTGCCATTTATTCAGTTTGCTGGGGCATAAAAGAGGAGCGAAGCTGAGTATCTATATTTATCTGGACTTAGCCAGATGTTCTGAGGTTGCTATGAGTTGCTTGCATGAGTATTTAGTAATTTACTGCCTGAGTGGTTGAAAGGAAAATATTTACTCACTAGAGTTGTTTGGGGCTTTATATGCACTTTGATTGTCGTCTAAATTCATGTGTATATTAATGGGTTTAATTTCTGATTATTCCCAAATGCCTACTAAAAGTCTTTCTCTTATGTACAGGTGAATATCATCCCCATCATCGCCAAATCAGATGCCATCTCAAAGAGTGAACTTGCTAAGTTCAAAATTAAGATCACAAGTGAATTGGTGAGCAATGGCGTCCAGATCTACCAGTTTCCTACGGACGACGAGACTGTGGCAGAGATCAACTCAACCATGAACGTAAGTAAAAATTTTACTTTTCAGCCAAAACCGTTTTGAAGGCTCAGAATCATTGAGCATGAAGGTGTCATTTAATTAGAGCTTCTTCGACGATGCCTTTTGACCATGTGGTTTATGTATGAGCACATGGATAAATTATTCGATAATTGTTGAAACCATAGGAAAAAGTCAATAAAAAAAGTTACTTATTACAAAAAATATTATGTACTATTATTATTTTTTTTTATTTTTTTCTTCAATATCTTCAATAGTCTTTCAATATTTCTTTGTCTTTCTTATTTAAAGTGTATTTGAATTTCACAACTGGGGTAGAAACTTGTAATTAGTAATTAATTTGTAATTAGTTGTAATGAAATGTTATTTAATTTTAAATTTATGTTAAAAGTAGGCCTCTAACCCTAAAGTTTCAAGGTTTGATGTGTAACTCATCACATATTGTATGTGTTTCTGGTATGCGTGATACCTATGTGCTGAGAACAAAAACATACTTACTTTGTATTATTTGATAAGATTAAGGGTATTGCGTTCCTCCTCCACTTAAAATCCTTTTACGTAGAATGGATTACAAATGTACTATGTCCTGTTCTGTTTGGAGACAACACAGCCATATTTAGTTCTCATTTCACATCACAGTTCAACAGTTTAAGTGAGAAGGAGTCCATATGGTGTCCAGCTTTCCTGCTTGTGTTTGCTCACAGGAAATGACACCACAATAGGAGAGACATTCTTCTTCAGTGGACTCTCACAACAACATGTTTTTACTGTAAGATAGACGCGCTCGTATAGAGCAGGCTGAATGAATGAATGTCAGTTGAGCACACAGGCTGTGCCTGCAGGGTTACTGTGAAGGTCTCCCAGTACTGGTTAACCATTGAAAACCAAGATAGCTGACCTCAGGTCCCTTCCTACTCATTTCAAGTGGGACGTGCCCTCATATATTTTTCTCAGTGGTTTTAAAGGCCATTCTTGTCTAGTAAATGTTATCTTAATGAGGTCATTTCTTAATGAGGGTTTCGCCACTATGAGACGTAGTGCTTAAGAAGAGAGGCGGGTTCTGTTTAATTTCTCTGTGTTAACGGTCTCTTAGGACCATACTGACTGACAGATTTATGGCTGTGCAATCAATGGATTTTCTTATCGCACATACAAATACAGATGCTATAATGATGTAAAAGTGACTATTAAGTAATGCCCATGTTGTTTTTTTTCTTTCTACATGTCATTTTTAAGGGTGTTTCCATTGTTCATTAACATTCATTAATTTTTATTTAAAGAAAAACCAATCCATTTAATGGCAAATACTGTTGAAAAGCAATTCAGCATGTGTTAATGCAGTTACTCCAAACAATGGTATTAACATCATGTAGTGTAAATTGTGATACTCATAATTAAAAATCACAATTATAATTTCAAAGGAATAATCAACAATTACGATTTTTGTTAAAATTGCATTTAGTTAAACTGCTGTTCAGAAATCTAGTTTTCAGCAGCCATTAATGTCTCATTTAAAGTCGCATGATCCTTCAGAAATGATTCTAATATGTTGATTTGACGCACAATTTTTTTTTTTTTATTATCATTGTTAAAAACAGTCTCTGCTTTTAATATTTTTTGTAATAGTTTTTTCAGGATTCTAGAAAGTTACACAGAACAGCATGTATTTGTTAATTAAACTGATTTAAATATTGCATAATCAAGTCTGTTACTGTCAGAACTTAAAATAGACTGGTGTGTTTCTGTTAAATTATTTGTTTGTGGGGGTTTTTTGGTTCTATACAGGGTCATTTGCCTTTCGCAGTGGTGGGAAGCACTGAGGAAGTGAAGATCGGGAACAAGATGGTGCGAGCACGCCAGTACCCTTGGGGAACCGTCCAGGGTAAGTGCTGTTCACGTCTTCTAGAGGAAATGACACACTAAGCCTCTTCCCCCTGTTTGGCCTCTTTGTTCAGGACATCCAAACCCATCCCGTCCCTCCCTTTCTGCAGCTTTGAGCTCGGACACTCCCTTTCAACACTCCATCCTCTTTCTGTCTGTAGCATTTTTTAGAGCAAAATGCTAATGTATTAAGGGCTGTCAGAATGAGAAACTGAGCTATAATTTCCATGTGACTAATCACTGTGGAGCTACAGGAAAATGACGTCGGTATTGGTTGATGGCACCACAATCGCAATCCGTTGTAAATATACATACATGTAAATGTAAATATATTTTTAAAACACATTTTATTCCTGTGAAGCTTTTCTCCAACTATTATTGTTGTCACATGATCCTTCAGATATCCTGATTTCCTGCTCAAGGAACATTTATTGCTGTCAATGTTAAAGTGCAAATACATATTGAAGGATCTTTTTCTTTTTACACAATGATATTAATTTGTCATGTATAATAAGCTGTAGAAATCCAACTCGCTTCATTCACAATTTGGCCTGTCAGTCTTTGTTAACGTGTGGTATGCATGCAGTGATTTGATGCGTAACATTATAGCAGCAGTACTCTGACTGCCTTCAGGCTGTCTGTGACATCACTCTGAATCTCTCTCTTTCTCAATCTCTCTCTTTATGAGCACATGAAGCCACAGGGCAGCTCACATGCTCTTACTTAATTTAGCCTGATTGAAGGCTGACATTGACTTAGGAAAATATGGATACATGTGATTTCATGCATCGCCGCTGCTGTGTGTCAAGTGTTTACTCCTGATTTATGGCACACAGTTTACTTTAATGATCATCGTTACATGTATTAAAACATGTGGAACAAGATGCATTTGTATACAAATGTATATCATCTACTAAAGTGGGAATCCTATGAATTTTTGCACAGACAAGCACCACTTATGATTTCTTAAGCATATGTAAAAAAAAAAAATCGATTTATTTATACTGTAGCAATAACAGCTGCAGGGAATGTTGGTAATGTTAACAATACTAGATCACAGCTGGTCAGAGTTATACAAAATGACTGTTAGAAGAGGTCATGTCCTTTATCAGAGCTATGAAATGGAATAATGCCATTAAGTCACATTTTTCATAACCTCAAGATGCTAGAATGTACATTTTAGATAAAAAAAAAAAAAAAAAAACAATTGAAAAGAATCCATTTTAGGCTTAGTTTTATACTCATTGTTATTTTTTAGAAGCGTTATTTTAATCAAATTTTTTTTTTTTCTTTTTAAATTTAAATATTCAGTAAAATCTCTCAATTACACAAAGTCAAACAAAATTACTTGTTTTACCACTGTTACAAATACAGTGAAATGCCAACTTTTCCACAAACTAGCCAGATATTTAACTCTTAGACGAACCCCAACCTTGAGGTTAATGCATTAATGTATGTGTATGGCATGACCAGGTGGTTATTCTGTTCTCTTTTTATCTGGCAGTCATTGGTGGTGGTTTTCCAATTGGACATCATGTATTTTATGTTTTTCAGTGGAGAATGAGAATCACTGTGATTTCGTGAAGCTGAGAGAAATGCTGATCAGGGTTAACATGGAGGACCTGCGAGAGCAGACTCACACTCGCCACTATGAGCTGTACCGGCGATGCAAGCTGGAGGAGATGGGATTCAAAGACACAGACCCTGACAGCAAACCCTTCAGGTGAAGAGTGTCACGATGGCAATGAATGATCTGGAAAAAGATCTTCACCACAACCTATTTACAGGCATGCTGAATGTAATGGTAAAAGGGATGGGTCACTTATATGCGCACCCTCATGTCATTCCAAACCCGTAAGATTTTGATTTGTCTTAAGCAAATTACGATAACCCTTTAGTGAAAATTAAGGTAAACAAAACCCAAAAGATCCAAGAACATTAGACGTTGTAAAAGCAAATAAAGTGTCCTTATTAGTTCTGAAAGGTTAATATTTTGGTTGTGGGATTCTCAGATGGGTAGACTTGCATGCAAGGTCAAAAAACACTTTCATTTTCTTATAATATGCATTTATTTTTACCTTATTTGTTCAACGTCTCAAAGTTCATTCATTTGGATTTATTTTTTCAAACCCCTTCAGTGATTGGTCGATTTCATTTAAATCAGTGTTAGTGAGCTTTTACAGCTCCAAAAGAATGAATTGGCATTTTCCATTCAGACCAACCTGAAAAGACCAACAAGTGGGCGGACAGTATGCTAATGTTACATGTTGAGGTCGACATAAAACGGCTTGGGATTCATTTTAAAAACGACCCGTTCCAAAGATTGTCGACTCTTTCTTTTGAGAGACAATAACTTTATACATGGTGCACTTTCAGATGCAGGATGTTTTCATTCACTGTGTTACACTCTGCATGAAAGCTCATTTTCAAACATCCATAACAAGGTAACTTTAATCCCTTTATAAACATCTTTTATTTTGTGTGTGGTTTGTTGTGTTCAGCCTCCAGGAAACATACGAGGCCAAGAGGAATGAGTTCATGGGTGAGCTGCAGAAGAAGGAGGAGGAGATGAGGCAGATGTTTGTCCAGAGAGTCAAAGAGAAGGAGGCAGAGCTGAAAGAGGCGGAAAAGGAGGTTTGTTTGAAGACTGTAATCATACCACTTCTGTAACTAATGTAGTCCCAGTGTTATCCACAGCTTTCACAAAAGCCATGGCATGTATACTGTAGTAGCTGCACAGCTGGTCTGAAGCGATCAGATGCATCCAAACACTATTTAACCTATAGAACCTAACTAGAGGATCTGTCCTAACTAGCCGCGATGGTGACATTTTTCAATTAGAAACGGTTTCTATTTCTGTGACATAGTGGCTGGAACAACACCATAGAAACTATTTTTATTGACCCTGGACCACAAAACCAGTATTAAGTCCCTGGGGTATATTTGTAGCGATAAAAATACATTGCATGGGTCAAAATACATTGCATGGGTCAAAATTAAAGATTTCTTTTTCATTGCGTGAGCAGTGCGTTTTCAGAGAGAGCCCGCCCATGCACACTTCTGATTGGCTGTGATATTTGATTATGTCGTGTTGCGTGTAAATGTGTAGTGTGGACACCCGAATTGCTTGTAGCTGGGATCTTGTCGCATGCAGTTAGGACACGGTGTAACCGTAACTAACTATGCTTCTCACATCACAGCTCCATGAAAAGTTTGATCGCCTCAAGAAGCTTCACCAGGATGAGAAAAAGAAACTAGAGGACAAGAAGAAGTCTCTCGATGATGAGCTAAACAGCTTCAAGCAGAAGAAGACGGCTGCTGAGCTGCTGCAGGCCCAGACCCAGCAGGCAGGGAGCTCCGCCACACTCAAGAAGGATAAAGAAAGGAAAAAGTAAGTATTGACCTCTACACGGTTCCTAATCCCTTCCTGAGATACCTGAAGATCACGATGCAGGAGAACATGTGTACACGTGTGTGCATTCCACTGCTCGAGTAATAATTCAAGGAACATTACATTTAGATAATGATGACATCGACAGTGCAGTGATATGAAAATGAACGCTCTAATTTAAGCATATACACTATCGTTTATTTTTGTTCAGCAAAGATGCGTAAAAAGATGAGGTTTGTTGAAAATTACATTTTCCGCAAAATCTTACATTTTAACTGCACTGTTGTTTTCACTGTATTTTAATTAAATAATGCAGGCCTGTTAAGTTTAAGAGAATAATTTAAAGAACATCTTACCCCAAACTTGGGGACGGTAGTAAACATACTCATACTGTTGTGCATTTGTAATATAAAATATCCATTACATCACTTTACATTACCCAGTATGATGTGTGGTATTTTATAAATAGCTCTATATATTCCATATGATTCTTGTTTTCATGGTATTGGTACAACGATACAATTTTGCATTCGCTTACTGCATTGTGATCATGCACATCCAATCTGAGAAGGGTACTCGTAATCAGAGCTCAAATAAATTGCTTCGATGTTGCTGGTAATCACTCATGATTGTGTATTCAAGCTGATTTGCTGCATTCATCTGAGTGTTATATGGGAGGAAGACACTTGCACTGACCAGGTTTACTTTTTTGTTGTTTTTTTACATATCAGCCTATTCCGTTTTTTACCTTTCCCTCCCTTAAGCTTCTTGTATGTCCTCACAAGGCAGCACTTTTTTCACAGCAACAAGGTACTGAGGAAACGCTGTTAATTGTCGATGTCAAGCAATAAAGGAGATGCTTTTTTATTTTTGAAGTACCTAATGTGCAAGATTGTCCAGATCCAGTATTCTTACTGCCTTTTCCTCCGCTGTCCTGGGGATGTTTCATATTCCTGTGTATATGTCCAAGATAGCCAGAGAAATGGTCCAGTTTTCCTCAGTGCTCTTGCAGAGCAGGGCATGTAGAGTATTCATTGTTTGTTTGTTTGATGTTGCATGTAAGGTGTCTTGTCTAGTTTGTGCACGTGTCATGTACGTCTCCATCCATGCTGTTTTCCAGTTAACTCCTCACCTGCTCCCAGTCCTGCATGAGACACCTTATGCTGGTAAGGCTTTCAAAGTATCTCTTAAGGCACAAACCCTCATTCGCGAGGGCGCTAAATTACAGAAACACATGTAATGATGATGGTCAGTTAGCCCGATCCTGCAATTGCGGCGTTAAAGCACTGCAGTAGTAATTACAGCTTTTCCTATTCATGCTTAAAAGTGCTGGTAATGTGAAGAACGTAATCTTTGTGGCAGCAGCAGGGGATATTGTGTCACCAGCGCCAGGGCGAGAGTTTATTGCTCTCCCTGTGTGTTGTGCAGCCATCTGCCATCCGAATCTATAACGATCTGCTGTTGTTTGCACTCCACTGCTCTTCCACGGTCTTGCACAAAAGAGCCTTTAATGGCTCTGCTCCTACAGCTGGGTCACACTAGTCCACCACTTGGCCTTAAAACAATACTGTTGTTGAGTGAGCCATCCCTTGCCACAGACATCTTAAAGAACACAATTGTTAAAAGTTGGGATATCCGGTTCATGCACGCAACACAACAGATGCGACAATATAATGAATTTTATCTGGTACAAAGAGAGAACAGTTCTAAGCCTTACCGCATACACCCCCTGCAACTGCTTTGAAATGTTTTAACAGATGCACGACTAACTTTTTATTTTATTTATTTTTTTTAAGAATGTGTGAATACAACAGTGTGTAACCTGTAGGGGACAATAATCTTCCTTCTCTCTCGTTTCCAGTTCAGGATTCCTGTAGAAAGTGCTCCCCCTGCCTGCTGTGAATGAGCTCTCTCCCCCCCCTCTCAGTGTTCCTGAGCCATGCTGTTCCCGTTTCCTCCCCCTTTCCCTCTCTCCCATCCCCCCCCAGTTTCATGCATAACACAGCTGAGGAGGGATATTAACTGTGAATGGAATCCTTGTTTAACACCTTTTTAATTTTTTTTTTTTTTTTTACATGCAATGTTCCTTGTTTTACTTGCTGTGTTATGATGTCATGATGATATTGCTTTGTTCTGCATGACTAGTGTTTGATTCAACTTTAACATGCGTGGCTACTGTCGTGGGTATGCAGAGTGGACATGTTAAAATGGGACAAAATCTATTACTAATACCATATTTGTCATTAGAGGTTTAATAGGAAGAAGTATGAGCTGCTTTCAGTTCAGTGAGATTTAAGACCTTTTACTGTTTTCTAACGGAACATGATGTTTTGTCTCATTTTAGCTCATGCATGTTATACATATGCTCATCTGTAGCCATACCTCGATGTTTTTTGTTTTTATAAACCTGTTATTGCTATGCTTGTATTAGTTTAGAAAAACTTTCGCACATCTCGTCCAAATGTAAGCACCTTTTATAACTCTTTATTTTGTGACATTTCAAAAATGAAAAAAAAAAAAACACTTTCTAATAAATAAATACCAATTGCAAAGGGATCAATATTTGTATCGGTAATAAAGGGCATTCTTTCACAAACCTTTACACTGGTGCGGAAATCATTGTGTATGAATATAAGATATCATAACTATGATTCATAAAAGTGTTCTTTAATTTATGCTTTGATTGCTTCATAGGTGAAAATTCAGCTCCTCCCTATAAATAATTTATCACATCTAAATGCTTAACTGAGCATATATAATGACTACATGTGAATCTATTTTCTGAAGGTTTGATGGGTATTCTCAAGTGAAGTGTTTTGCACACCAGTACAAGTCCGATTACATAAACGTCATTACAAGATACTTGTGCGAGGAGGTTTAGTTTTGGCAAGTGTTCTGAGTCACTGCAGGAAATGACTCGTTTTGAGTTTAACAAGTAGTAAGTGATCATTTCAGAGCTATGATTTTTATGCTCAGTAAAATCAAAATGGTTCTGTCCTGGATGACTATGAGATCTGGATTCTTTCAACAGGTGGTATTGATGTAATTGATATTTATCTATTAACGCTTTTGCTCCCTCCAGTGTCCCTGCTCACTGCCGTGTGTATATTTACTTTCCTTTGCAGTAATCCCTGGCTCTGCACTGAGTAGTATGGCTTTGATAAGGGACCAGGCCCAGACACTTTGGTTAACCGGTACCTAAGGGGAGGCAGTGTGGACCAAGCCCTCTGCGTTTCTCTAAAATTACCTCTTGTATTTTGATTTTTGGGCTTTTTTTTCTGCAGCTTCTACTAACATTGTTACACCAAAACCTTTGCTTAAGGCTGTGCTTTTTGCGTTGTGTCTGTGTGTGTGTGTTTTTTTTTTTTTTTTGATGCTTTGTTACTAATATGCTTAAAGGGAATAGTTCACCCTAAAATGTTAATCTTTAATCACTTCGGACCATCCAGGATGTCGATGAATTTCTTCATCAGACTAGTTTTGGATAAGTCTGCATTACATCACTAGTTTACCAATGCAGTGGATGGGTGCCATCAGAATGAGTTTAAAAACATCACAATAATTCGCACCACTCCAGTCCATCAGTTAAAGTTTCTCTCGTTCGCTTCAGAGAATCCAATGGTGAGTAAGTAATGCTAAATTCAAGTGAAGAAACAAAGTCCTCTACATGAGAGCGAGAGCAAGAATATTTACAGGGGTGAACTATTTCTTTGAAATGTGTACCTTTTGGGGGGAGGTGGGGAGGGAAAATGCAATCATTATAATTACTGTCCTAGTTAATCTATTTTATTCTGCACTAAGTTTTGGATTAGGTTAATGCTGACCACAGTTTAAAAAAGAGAATGCAAGATGAGGTAATCCACGCACATTTAAAAGCGAATGCTTTTGAAGCAAGGCAGAAGGACGGTGTGTTCCTATGCGCCCACATCCCGAATGCTTCATGCTTTTGGCTGGCAAAAGAAAAATCTGAGTGCCCATTTCCAGTTGACTGAAATAAACTTGTCTTCCCACTGGTGCTGTTGAGTTTAGGGGCCTCCTGATACTTTCTCTAATCTGCGTTTGTCTCCTCTCTTCTTCTAGCTTCTTTTAACTCTGTCTTGGCCACCTGTTGGAAGAGGGGATTGCAGCTTCCACGAGAACTAAGCGTCTACTCTTCTTCCTGTCTTTTTTTTCACTCCGTCAGCCTTGTTTGAATATTTTATTTAATAGTTTTTCTTTTTATCTTTTTTTTTTTTTTTTTTACTTTCATGCTGTGTGCCCTGTTGAACATGGCCTTATGTGGGCTTAACATGGTATTTTTTTTTAGCTCTGTTTTCTATTTGGGGCATGCTAAGCAGTCCCTCATTAGTATTTTTACAGACATTGTTTGCTGGTGACACCAGAGCTAAAGCTCTAATAGAAAGGCTGTGAACTAAAAGGAATGCTTTTTTTCAGTTTAGCTTTTTATGTCTGTGATATTTGCCTTGAATTCTCGATCTGTTCAATTAAACCGTCATTGTGTTTCTTTAATGAACACACGCGTTTGTGAATGAATCTGCATGTCCTCATCAGCATTAACACAGCGCTAACTGTGAGAAGAGAACGGATACTAACTTATTTGCAAACACTATGTGTCGTTTAGGGTGTTAATTAAGATGAGTAAGATTATCTTTAATGAGACTTAAAAACTTGACACGCTGGCTGTGAATTTAGAGAAAATCCAAAGAAAACGGGCCCAATAGTTTCTGATAAGCGAGATGTAATTTAATGAGAATCTTTATTTGAAAGCATGAGGTAAATATAAGCAAAATCGGAGAGGTTTGTATTGTATGTTTTGTAATACCCTATACATTTCAAGTCTTAAATAGTCGCAGCAATAGAGTCATATTTTATTTAAAATATAATCTTAAAACGCACCTATAGAAATACCATGTAGGTCACATTCAGTGCCACTTTTTATATTCTTTATCTTCTGTTCTTTTGCATGCCCTGAACGTATTTTTGTTTATATATGGAGTTATTCTTTGCTTAGACATATGTACTCTTTTTATTACATGTATTTATTCCTGGTACAACGTGCAGTTACATTCAATTCCCATTTTGCCAAATATTGCATTTAGATATGTCAAGGGTTTTCAGTCATTTAATTTAAAGTCAGTCAGTTACGAGGTACAGGCAGTCATGCAAATGTGCAGTACATATAATTTATAAGGACCTATTTTGCGTATCAATGTCGAGACATGTTTTAATGATTAATGACATTATTGACAAGTGACTGTTGTCTGTGTGAAACATTTTGGGTGTCGAGACTGGCCTACATTTTTTCTAGTCATCTTCCATATTTCCCCCTTAATGTCAATTACCCCCGCCCCTCTAATACCAGAAATTTGTGAAATATTAAACTGTAGTAAGATTCCATGGTGTACATTTTCAATAAAACATTTCAAAACCTGATATGCTATTTCATACTTTACCCTTCAACTGAGATATTAGAAATAATACATAAGACCTGTATGTGTATATATACAAGCACACACATTATACAT
Source organism: Enteromius unitaeniatus (assembly GCA_032359435.1). Classification (NCBI taxonomy): domain Eukaryota; kingdom Metazoa; phylum Chordata; class Actinopteri; order Cypriniformes; family Cyprinidae; genus Enteromius; species Enteromius unitaeniatus. Next base: position 12,833,641 of record JAUMHI010000055.1, read on the forward strand.
GCATGCATGTATTATTTGCTTATTTTAGTGAGTTCAACTTTATATAAAATGGTTAGAGAAAATGTACAATATTATGCATATGGGACATTTTCATGCAAAAACAGTTTTGACCATATCTCTACACCTAAACCTAACCTTACCCATGAGTAATGCCTAACATCAGAGGAAATTATAGATGACTGACACTGACTGTGAGCCTAAACTTCACAAAAACTGATCTGGTTAATCACAATGTTGACCCAGTGACATGTTGCACTTGGTAAAATCAGGTTAGAGAAACAGCTATTGTAGGAATTATATAAAGAAAATAAATTGCAAGGAAATTAACTTCACGCGCAATACAAATGAAAGATTTCAATGCTACATAACTGTTAGGCATGACAGTAGACATAGTCTGTGTCTCAAAACCTAGTCAGCTGCCTAGAAAAGACAGTGTTGGTTGACTGGAGCCTAGACAGCATAGGTATGCCTCTCTCCAGCGCTGTGCCGAGACACACTTCCCTCTCTGGCCGCCAAGAGGCGCTGTCTCTCGGCATTCATCCGCTGTCGGCGCTCGGTCACTGGACTGTACAGTGTGTCCTTCGTCCGCGCACAGAAAACAACCATATTTACATATCTTTTGTTTATTGCACTCGATAAAGATGTCTACTACGACCGGCGGCGGAGAGTTTGGTAACCCTCTGCGGAAATTTAAGCTGGTTTTCTTGGGCGAGCAAAGCGGTAAGTGTTGAGACATGCAAGACGTGGACAGAGAAACGGACAGGCCAGGGGAAAGGATGCTACAGAAGAATAGATGTTAGCAAACGATGACCTGACAGTTTGTCCGGATAGGATTGAGTTTCTGCAGTGAAATGCACAGAAACGGACGCCGTGGACGATACACGAGCAGACATCATGTGGCATTGAACATCCTTGCAGTGGCCGAACTAATGCTAACGAAAACGATACGATTATTAACTGCTTTAAACTACAAAGTGCCTGTTATTTACACGTCTCCCCGCTCAGTGTGGATGTATTCCCGCATTAGACCTCGAAGGAAGCCGTCAAGTCCTTGTATTAGCATGTTTGTGTTGTCTTAGCCACGAGAGACAGCTTCCATTTTAAAGGCCTTTTATATGTGATCGCATCGATCATTAGTGCTTAACACATCCAAGGCAAATAAGCTTGCGCTGTAGCCGTGAATGAGGCTGTTTTAGGGTACAAAAAACAGCTACTCTTCGTTGTGGGGATGGCCGCTAGCGGCTAGCAGTTAGCATGTTTCTAACTAGCCGGCTGTGACTATCAAGATCATGAGCTCATATAAACCGCATCAGGGGTGTTGAACTGCCACAGCAGCCACGTCACATCTACGCTTGCTTTTCGCAATGGCTGAATCGGACGTGAAAACGAGCAGAGAGCTGTCGCGAAATACAGGAACTGCGTTTCTTCGGCTTTATTGAGGTGGGATGTTGCTGTCAGAGCAGGACGGCGACACCCATGTTGCCAACACGGCGATCACAGTTCATCCTGCAGACCCTTGACAGTGTCTTTAAGACTGTGCTGTGTCTGTGTATGCTCTGTTTTTAGACGTATTGACTGTGAGAGAGACCCTAATCTTTGTTCTCTTCCTCCACAGTGGGCAAAACTTCACTTATCACCCGGTTTATGTATGACAGCTTCGATAATACCTATCAGGTAACAGCTGCTGTGATTGTCTCAGCCCAGTTCTTACCATGCTATCTGAATATGCATCCACAGTATTGTCAAATGAAGGTTTGGATCAGTGGTTGTACCTAAAAGAAATGGGTCACTTACTAATAAATACTCTCCCATGTAACACAAAAGGACACTTTGTAGAATAGTCATACTCTTATTTTCCATGCAACCTAAACGTATGACCAACAGCTGTAAAGCTCTCTAGGTAGCATCCGGAATCAGTTTTTGGCAGACAAGCAATGTCGGTTGAACTGAAAATATTTAGACGTTTTGTTGTCGTTGCTGACCATGAAACTTTTTATAGTAAAATGTATGTATTTTTTTATGACAGCTGCAGTTTTAAGCTGTTTGAGGCTAATGTCTCAGCAATATAATGTCATACAAAGATAATTGAGTTTAATCTTTAGGAAGTCTAAGCCAAGCTGAATTTTCAGCTTCAGTTTTCATGATCCTTCAGAAATCATTCTAATATGCTGATTGGAGATCAACTTTATGAATATCTTTACTGTCACTTTTAATCATTTTAATGCATCAATAAATGCAAAATAATGGTATTAATTTGGTTAAAAAATACTGTTCCCAAAGGTTCAAACAGGAGATCAGTTGCGTTTGGTGCTCTGCAAGTGTTAATGTAGTTCAAGTCACATTTGTACATTGCATATTATGCACATGAACCAAATTTGATTTTAAATTTGATGCAGAATGTCGTAATTAAAAAAAAAAAAAAAAAGCAAATGAGATTGGAAAAAGGACAATGTTATGGTATTTTTTGCATATATTGTAAGGAAGCAGAGCAGTATGATCGTTTCGTAAAATCTCCTTTTGTGTTCCACAGAAGCAAAAAAAAAAAAAAAGTCCTTCAATGATGGATGTTGAAGTTAACTCACTGTTTCTCTCTACAGGCAACTATCGGTATAGACTTTCTGTCAAAAACCATGTACTTGGAAGATCGCACGGTAGGATTTCTAGAATAGTTTCCAAGGAGTCTCTGTGTGTCCAAGCCTTTTGTTTTCTTGGAAAGCTGGCATGTTTGTATAAAGCCTGGTTTAGTTTAAATACTGACTAGCATTGTTAGTGCATCAATATGGTTTTGACACACACCGGCTCAAGTCATTCACGTTTTTCTAATATCACCTGTAAAAAAAAAAAAATTTTTTTAATTTGGAGTCCGTCAGGTGATTTTACTGTCTCTGTCACAGATTCATCACAGTTATCATTTGCGTAATTCCTTGTGCATGCTTGTAGCTCATCACACTTTATGCCATTAGTTTGTCATTCATTTTGATTTCACCTTTTTAAGTTTGGTTGTGTCTTTGTCCACCTCGCCCCACTCTCTTCCATGCCTGTTGTGCTGCATGGATGGTCATAGATTCGGCTACAGCTGTGGGACACTGCTGGGCAGGAACGCTTCCGTAGCCTCATTCCCAGTTACATCAGAGACTCCGCAGCAGCAGTGGTGGTCTATGATATAGCAAGTAGGTAGCTAGTGCTCCTGCTTCACCACCTGGTGGGGTCAAGTTGGGTACGCTTGAGTAAATGGCACTCATGTAGCTTTATAAGTGTGCTGGTTTATTTGAGCATTTTAAGTTAAATAAAAAAAAAAAAAAAAAACATCACCCTGATGTTGTTCCAAACAGGTATGACTTATGACCCCATTGACTTGCATTGTATTGATTTAAAACTGCTTACTCTATACACACAATAAAGGAAGTCATACAGATTCCGAACAATGTTACAGCATTCAATTGATAACAAAGTTTACATTTTTGGAGCTTAATGAAAACAATTTGGGCTTTTTATGAATATTTCAAAACCATAAAGTGATGTTTAGACTAAAAGCATATCCAGCAATACTTAAATTTACGGAGTGCCATTTGCAAAGCATCTTGCAGAAAGCAGTGTTATTCAGAGAATAGGAATGGAGAAATGCCTTTTAGATGGAAAAGATTCTCATTTGCTAAAATCTTTAGGTCATGATCTATACAAAAGTTCATAAGCAAAAAATCGGTTAGCTTTGTTGATGCATTTCTCCATTTCCTTCATGTTTTGTTTCTTTGATGTTGTCCTTTTCTTTTAACCCTGCTCCCTTGCCCTATCCTCCCTTTATATCTTTTCTTTTCTCTGTTCCTCCTTTCTCTTTCCCTTGTTTTCTTTGCACACCACGGTTGGCTGGTCCCTCAGGTTCGGCTCCAGCTGTGGGACACTGCAGGGCAGGAGCGCTTCCGCAGCCTCATTCCCAGCTACATCCGAGACTCCACTATTGCTGTGGTGGTCTATGACATCACCAGTGAGTCTGAGCCTCACTCATTGGGTCAGCAGGGATTTATGCCTCCAGGGCACAGTTAGCACTATATGCCAGCTGCTCTAGGTCATGGCAGTTCATCTTAGTTATAATTCTTTATTATTCCCTTAAAAAATAAACGAAAAGTAGCTTGTACATGCTTTTCTTTTAACAGCAAACTGCTGTTACCAAGCATCAAAATGACCTGTGCTTTAACTTAACTGTCCTCTGTTTTGCTGATGTTCATACTAACAGTCTGCTTGCACACTTTCTTCTAAGAAAGCTTGGCTTTGAAGTGAATCAAGTGTGATTTGAATACTGCCAAATTTGGATTGTGCACATTGATTTCCAATCGGTCAATCACTTCAACACAAAACGTTTTTCTTTGAATGTTTTTCCCTCTGTTCTTCAGATCTCAACTCTTTCCAGCAAACCTCAAAGTGGATAGATGATGTCAGAACAGAGCGAGGAAGTGATGTCATTATCATGTTGGTTGGCAACAAGACAGACTTGGCTGATAAAAGGTACAGCAGTTGGAGGTGTTTGATAAACACTTGTCTTGTTCATCCCTCAGACTTCACCTTTTAAGTCATTTTTGTGTTCGGTTTTCTCCTCGTCATTGATTTTAAATATTATGTTGAGCAATTTGTGCCATTTTTGCTTTTCTGTTTGATCATATTTTCTTGTTGATTTATGTTTGATTTCCCATTACTACTTTTGTTTTTCATATCCATTCTAATTTGAACTGTGTCCACACCTGCACTATGGACTATGGCAGGCAAGTGTCAGTAGAGGCAGCAGAGAAAAAAGCTCGGGAACTGGGTGTGATGTACATAGAGACCAGCGCCAAAGCTGGCTATAACGTCAAACAGGTGGGTGAAACGAAAGAGCTGTAGAGCAGACCTAAGATTTCCGTGGAAAATAATTTTGACTGTGCACTCAGGTTGTAAAAATGAACTAAACACACAGTGACAGTAATGCATTTGCAGTGCAATCAAGCAAACAAACACGCTGCAACTTTGAAGGTATAACATAGTCATTCTGTGGATCAACGCCACATATTTCAAGATAATCATGTTGAAATCGGTGCACAATCAATGTAGGGAAATTTTCACGCTCGCTCAACTCACATTAGTGAAGATTCATATTAAACCGACTCTGTTTCAGATCCAATTTCTTTGAAGGATTGTGACATTAACACCTGTGTATTTTGCAGGCACAGAATTCAGCAGAAAGCTCTGCAGACTGCTATTGAATTGAAATGAATGTCATTCACACAAAGTTCTTCACATCTCCTTCCTCTTGTAGTACTTTCCTTAAATATTTTGCGATGCTGATTATGTTTTCAGCTAAAAGATAATCGTCTCACTCAGTTTAACACACTTCACCATATCTAAACTCTTTTTAAACTCAACTTTTTCTCTCAAATGCAGAAAATGGCCACAGGTTCTGTCTTGGTCTGGGTAACAGCTATCTGTAAAAACACTGTATACTTGGAGCTGCTCTAAAATGTCCTTATACAAAGGCAAAATTATTATCGGATATTGAACACAATTCCTGATGCAGTGTAGAAACATAAGAGTAGCTTAACCAAAAGATTCTGTCATCATTTATGACCCTGATGTCCTTTTGTGGAAATACAAGAGAAGACGTATAAATGCTGCTGTTTCCTGTGCTATAGAAGTGGTTTGGACATTCTTGTAACTCTTTCATATTCCACAGGAGAATGCAAGTCAAACAAGTTTGAAAAGACATGAGAGTGAGTTAATGATGACAGAATATTAATTGCTTTTATTTGAATGACCTGAGTGCCTACGACATTATTATCTCTTCTGTATTTGTAGGTTGTCCTAAAATAATGAATGTGTTCTCTGCCAATAGCAATATTTGTTGAACTGCAGTGCAGTGATCTCTCTTCAGTGTTACGATTTCCATTTCTCAACTTTTCAACCTGTGAGGGGGTCTTATCAAAACACTAACTCCTCTTTTCCCCCATTACTAATGTCTGTCACTTTCTCCTCTTCTTGATGCAGTTCTTTTGTCTGTCTGTATTTCTTTCCTTTTTCCCCCTCCCTGCTCTGCTCGAGCAGACAGATTACCACGGAGGAGGGCGAGCAGAGGGCTAAGGAACTGAATGTCATGTTCATTGAAACCAGCGCAAAGACTGGCTACAATGTCAAACAGGTAGAATCACTGAGAAGCGAGGACGGCCCAGCCCTACCTTCCCTCCACCTCTCTATCTCCATCCTCCTCTGGTTTCTATCTTTTTCTGCCGCACCCGTCATTAGCCACTCTGCCCCCGCCTCACATTCACAGGTGTCCTGTGCTGTCGGGCTGCTCTTCTGTGTTTGTTTCGTTTTGCTTGAATTGCTCATGTATCACAGATGTTCTTTGCATGTCGACCAAGCTAGAATGATTCTTCTTTATGTGCTGTGTTGTAGAACCACTTGCAATTCACAGACTGGATTGTAGACATTTCATTTGTGCACTGTGCTTTTTATTAGCATATTTTATTGCTTTTTGTATTGTCAGAATGAGTATAATATGGAGTCTCTTTAACATAGTTTTTTCTTTTTTTTGTAATGCTAGTGTCATCAGAAATACACTCCTGTTACATCTTTACCCACTGGGAGTTATAAGTTTAAAAAGGAGAGACTAGGGCTAGTTGGACATTAGAAGGTTGTCATAAGTGATATGCTTCTCTGTGTGTGTATATGTATATATGTGTGTATATATATATAACTAACAAGGACACATTAAATTGACCAAATGTGCCTGTCTTTTTCAAATAAATAATCTTCTTTTGAACTGTCCATTCATCAAACTATCCTGAAAAAAAATTGTTTCTAAAAAAAAAAACAAGCATAACAAATATTTTCAACATTTCTAATAATAATTGGGATTTAATTTGCAAAAACAGATAAAAATGTTTTTATCAAGCTTTTTTGTGTTTTTAACCTAATCAAAATAACCCAACTGTACTTTAATTGAGATTAATTGGAATGCACAATGAAAAAACATAATTTTTCGAAATCCGTTAAAAACTGAATTATCTGTTTTTGCAAATGAACTCTTTGTGTTTCTTGAGCAGCAAATCTGCATATCATAATAATTTCTGAAGGATCATGATGCTATTTTCTGCATTTTCATGACTTTTGTTCATAGTTGTTTTACTATTTAAAATATAGGCTACATGTAAAGCTTCTAATAGGTTTTAATAGGTTTTCAGCTTGCATTGTGACAATTTACCACATATAGTGTGACAATATGCCAATTTATAAATAATATATCAAATCAAAAGAAAAAAATAATTAATCTGAGAATTACTCAAAATGTCTGATAACTAGCCCCAGTCTCACCCAACTACTAAAATATGTATTTTATTATATTTAAAATGCATATGTATATTTGACCCAGGCATCAGAATAGTTAAGTAATGATCTTTTTTCTCTCTCTCTCTAGCTGTTTCGTCGTGTTGCTGCTGCTTTGCCTGGAATGGACAGTACACCAGAGAAAAGCAAAGAGGACAGTATCCTTCACATAAAGCACTTCTGACAAATATGACATCAGTCACATTAAAATGTCACACTCAGTTTGTGCGCATCAGCCTGATAGCAGGAGATCACAAGCCAGGTTTTTCAAATCAAAACCTGATATCTCACAGAGATGAATGTAAGGTAATCCAGTGGTAAAGATATACTCCTCCATGTCACTAACCAATCCTTAACCTGAACTTCTTCAGTGATCGACATCAAACTGGAGAAGCCTCCGGAGCTGCCTGTTACCGAGAGCAGCTGCTCGTGCTAGTAACCACCCTCGTCCCCCGCCAGGCCCTGCGTCCCCTTCACTCGACCCCCTCACACACAAACAGCTTGCCTCTCAGTGGTCACTCGCTCCTCTCACGGCCCCCGTGTCATGAGCGGACAACCTTTTCTTTCTCTTCGACTCAGTGACTTTTCAGAGTAACCGTGTGGTTGTGCTATTACTCTGTATTAAAAAGGATTCCAAAAATACATATATTAATAGGGGAAAAAAGTAAATCGCAGCATAGATTAAATGCTAAAACCATTCAGATTGTCATCTGTTCTGGCTGCATGGCATTATACGGGATTGCAGACTGACATACACTCACATGCTCTTGAGTTTTTTCACACATCAGTGCCGTCATAGTCGTTGTGAATTTACCATGTTTCAGAGCTGGGGCTGATGTCATCCTTTTAGGCCTTGTTTTTTAATTTCACTGGAGGAAGAATTTATTGTACGGAGAGGCTGTAAACTTGTGTTAATGATGGTTTTTTGTTTTTTTTATATGAGCATTACACTATTTTGTTAGTGTTTTTTTTGGCGGTAGTTATTTAACGAAAGATACAGAAGGGATCTCTTTGGATATTATTGTTGTGAAATGTCATGGACACAATATTCTGTATAACCAGACGTTTTCATGTTAAATATGGTATTAGGGACCAGATATCATTTAAAGGTCTTTTTGTTTCAGGAAATACACATGTATGGCCAATAATAATAATAGCGGTTTTGTTTTGTGACTAGCCTCATTCTGTGCAGGCTACTTTTATACAGGAGTCTTCGGAGGGTTGCATGGATCGAGCTGTAGGGGGAAAACAATTAGGATTTAACGTTCTTAGAAAAGGGAAGTTGCTTTGTAAGCGTTTTTAATTTCGTTACAACTCCAAACCGAAGATATTTAATGACTTTTCTGCGGCTGTCGTTACAAAACCTAAGGTTAATTGTAATAACGTGCGTGTACTAAAGAAACACTTCGCTCTGCGCTTGCATACGGAAAGCAATTCACACTAATGCCACTAATTTTCAGCCTTTTTTGCCGCGCAAGTGTAGGAACAGCATGCAATTTAGAGACGGTTTAACACAAAATGCCTTGCTTGTTTTGTTGTCACAGTGCACCAGTTCAGGCCACAGCGCTGTGGTTTGCTCGAGCATATTAACGTCGCTTAGAGCTGATGAGGTTTTGTTTAGATGCCTTCCTTCAACACGGCTATTGCTTAGTGTACAGACACGTCTTGGTATTGCTCGTCGTAAGACTGTTGGTTTCATGTGTTTATTTATTATCTCGCTAGTTAGTGAAACGGTGTGTCGTATGCTTGAGTGGAATGGCAGTTAACGGTGTGTGGGAATCAAAGGCTGGTGTATAATTTGCATTGCTGCCTTGCTGCTGTATCACAAAGACCTAGTCGTGTCACTATCTTGGTCACGTTTAATATTTTCACGCCCCCATCTGTGACGCTGGGTTTCTACAGTATAGCTTGAATGGGCTTTTATTTGCTGGAGAGGTATCGCCGAACCCCCAGCGCTGTCGCTTTTTCTTCTCATTCAACTGTCAACCGACAAATCCTTTCATCACTAAGACTAAAAAAGGGGATCGTGTGTTTTAAAACATTAACATTTAATATGGTTTGATTATGTGAGAATTAAAATAAATACGAGTGAAACCCTCCTGAACAGCTGTGTCACGTGTCACTGACAGAATACTCAGCTGTGTGCTATTCTGAAGTGTGTCGGTCTGTTTGAAATACGCTGTCTACTAGTGTTTAGCAAAGTTTGTGTGAACAAAGTACTATTATTATATGCTGTAAAAAAATGGAAGGTTAAAGAGACACCAAAATGTATCACATGAATAAAGATATTTCACCAAATGCGCTGTTTGTGCTGCTTTTAGTTTCTGGGCCTATCCTTATAGAAAACCAAATTAGGATGCAAAGCCAAAATAAGACACCACATATCATTTTTATACATTTTTAGTAGTTGCATACCTTTCAATCAAAGTTATCAGACATTATCGAGATTAATTTGTTCTGACAGTTTAACTCTTGAGGTCTATTACAATTTCTTTCTAAGCTAGATGCAACAAAATGTGATGATTTGAGAAAAGGTTTGTCTGAATAGATTTAATACATTTAAACTCCACTGATATATAGTTAGATAATCATTACAGATAAACTACCTTCATTATATGGTGATCATATTACTTATAAGCAGTAGCAACAAATAAATTTTTAATTGACTGATTAAGCCCCATTTTTTACAATACAGTAAAGAAGCCTTATTAATACTAACAAATGTTACTCATAATATCCAATATATATAGGTAAGAGACAATGCACTTTAAAAATGTGTATTAGTTTTATCAAGAACATTTAGGTAAATGTATTTTTACACAATATGTTCCTCCTTGTGCTTTTTTTAAATATAAAAACCTTCAGAACGTGAATAATTGTTTAATGTTTTAAAACTCTTTCGGCCTACTGTTTGGTCCATTTATTAAAATAGATGTTTTTAATTGTTTGACCCACTATAGAGTCCATATAACATAACAAAAACAAACAGGCATGATATGCGGGTGATTGGACGGGTTTCGGTGTGTGTAAAGAGCTCGTCTTAGCGGTTCTGTTATGAATGAATCATGCAAATCATAGGAGCAGTAGAGACCACTGGCCAATCAATACGGGCGGTCCGGCACACCCAGTCTGTGCCAGTCTCACTTGAGAACATAAAACCAGTCAGCAGACCAGGACCATGTAAGCGTGCTAAATGACTGATTGAGTAGCTGCGCGCCTCAGTGCAGAAGCCTGTAATACACCTGTCCTACTCCCGGAAGTGATGACGACGTTTTTCCACACGCAAGCGTTGACGCCAGGTAAGGAATTTGTGAGAAAAATCTTGTCGAGCTTGAAAAGTTAACCTGTGACTATAATAGCTGCACCTCATCCTTTGCGAACGGAACAAAGATATTCAGTCTCGGTAGAAGCAGGGTCCCTCAAACGTTGTTTTTTTTTTTGCTCGGCCAATCCTCTGCTTCAGGTATGTCTCGCGCTTCGGGAATCATTCCAGATGAATCCATGTTTAATGAGTTCAAAAGACAGTGCTTGTCCACCGAGAACTGGCACAATAAGTATGATAAAAACGACATGGAGGTCTGGGTCGAGGTGGCCCCTTTATCTACTTCTTCAAACAACAAAGGGAACTTCTCCAAAGTGCACAAAATCAAGGTAAGATGTCTGCCTGCGTCTGATTGTTCATGTGTTTATATAGTTTTGATTTGTGTCTTTTTTGAATTTATGGTGTCGAGATTGCCTTTTAAAAAATAATTTAAACCAGTAGTTTTTGACTTTCTGGTTCCAGGCACTCCAACCCAGTTCTTTTTATATAAATGTTAGTAGGAACATTAACATTACCACATCATTAAATGTTTAATAGGGCATTGGCCAGACATGATTCAATAGTAGATATGTCAAATAAATAAAAAATACAAACACATATCTTTTCTACGGGCGCCACAATTATTAATTTTTTCTAAAACATGTTTAGTCGTGTGTGTACTGCTGCCATAACAACACTAAAGCAAATGCCTTGTTTCCAATACAGTGTAGTATGAACATAAAGGATGTATCGGCTGCCACCATGTATGATGTGCTTCACGACGGCGTGTACCGGAAGACATGGGACCCTACGATGCTTGAGAGTTTTGACATTGCTCGTCTGGCTCCTAATGCTGATGTGGGCTACTATTCATGTGAGTGATGTCATCTTTAAAATCTCAGTTAGTGTGTTATTTCTTATCTTATGGGCATTCCAGTGGTTCCAGTTTGGGATTTTGTACTCGGTGGTAGTTGCCTATGACATTTTGAAAAGCTGAAGAAAAGCCTCCTGGGCCTATGTTTTTGTGTGTATTTATAGTCAACATTATTGTCAGTTTTGTTCCTTTTTTTGTGTTGTGGGTGTTTATGGGCCTGCAGGTCATATAAATGTATCACTTATTCACAGGGATCTGCCCGAAGCCGTTGAAGAACAGAGATGTGGTGACTCTGCGCTCATGGCAGGCATCTGAAAATGAATATGTGATCATTAACTTCTCAGTCAAACATCCAGTACGTCTTTTATTTACTTAAGCGTACTTTCATACGCTTTGTGTTACATAAATCCATTTAGAAATTGTTTCTTAAAATAAAGATTTTTGAACATTACAACCGTCTCAAATTAGGGTAGGAGAAATTGTAATATTAAATACTTATATAATCTAATAATGCATGCATTTTAAAAAAATGATACATGGCTTTTAATAAACTCTAAAATCGTTTTAGAAATTTCCCGCACGGAAGGATCTGGTAAGGGCCGTTTCCCTTATGACGGGTTACCTGATCAAACCAACAGGGCCTAACAGCTGCCTTTTCACATACCTCTCCCAAGCTGATCCCAGAGGTATGAACAGATTCCCCACTTCATTTGAAAGGTTCACCCTTAATTCATTTACATTTTAAGATGTTTTTTTGCCTTTTTTTTTTTATCTTTTAGGGTCTCTTCCGAAGTGGGTTGTCAACAAAGCATCTCAGGTCCTGGCGCCAAAGGTAAGTAAACCCATTTCATCTCTTACTATTGTTTCTGTGCACCTGAGGATGCGAGAGTCTTTCTATGTGGGCCTGCGTTTAAGGCTTGTGAAACCACAATTGTTACTATGGTAACCTACTGGAAGATCTTGTACTGAAGACGCTCACACAGCTCTAGCTGTGCCAAAAGTGAAACTTGTTTATCTTGTTCTGTCTGTATGCTGCATGACTACAGTCATTCTTTTTATTTACAGTAGATAGTGTCGCTTGGGCTCCTTTTTAAATTCAAATCTCATTTTGTTATTAATCATTCATGATGATCATTTACAAAGCAAGCAGTGATATCTTACACTTGCTAGAAACGCATTCAGTATCTCTTCAGCTCTCACCGAATGATCAGATTATCTAAAGAGAACTGATGTAGATGTTCTTCTGATTAAGAACTGGGTCTTGCATTGCATTCTGACTTTTTTTGGACATTTCATGGTCTTGTGAATTATTACTGCATGTGATAGGGCTATTTGCAGTGTTCCCAGACAGTATCTCTGTCCAAAGGGCACTGATAAGATGGACTGTACATCATGCTTAGTGTTTATAGACTATTATTGAGCACTGAGGTGTTTATCTTTCCATCGACCATTGATCAGGTGTTAAGGTTTAATAATTGTATTAGATTTATGCCTCTCATTCTCATCAAGGTTGCATTTATCTGATCAAATATGCAGGATAAGAAATAATTTAATATATTATTAATAGACTATTTCAAAATATTTTGAGGCTTTAGTGTCACGTGACCTTCAGAAATTAGTCTAATTTTTCTGATTGGCTGCTCAAAAACGTCTCATTGTAAATGTTGAAAACAGTTTTCAATATACAACTTAATATTTTTGCGGAAATCATGATACTACCATATTTTAGGTCTAAAAAGATAAAGATGATTTATTTGTGGATCCTGTCTTGTCTGGTTATACTGTTGTATTAAAACACAAACGAGCCCCTATTAACTTTAGTTTAGAAGTCAAACTTTATAGGCAGCATTTCACACAGTGATACTTTGCGTTTCTAGTTTCTGTCTGGGTCTCCAGCATTTTTGGCAGCACGATGTATTTATAACTATGATTGAGCAAAAAGGCTTGCAATTTGAGTCACTGCAGAGTTTAAAAATGAAGCAAAACCTGATTCCATTTGATTGTCTCGGTTACACAAGCTCCAAAAAATGAACAAAGTTCAGTGCCGCTCCCTCATTCTCCTCTTGTCGTTCCACAGGTCTTAAGAAGCGTCCATAAAGCCGGTCAGAACTACCCTCAGTGGAAAGCTGCAAATTCACCAGATCATAAGCCGTGGCTGTATCCCATACAGAGCGAACTGCCCATGATGGATCCAGCAGAGCTGTCCATCCAGCGCGGAGACTCGCTCGAGAACGTAGATGAGAGCTCGACCAGGGATGCTCAGGAGAACGAGGACAGCAGCTAAAAACGCCAAAACGAACAGTCTTTAACTCTGGTTTGTGTGACAGGGTCTGTCCAGTTACCTCACACCCCACTTATAGCTTACTGATAGCAACAGTTCTCCTCCTCGCCACAGAGTAAGTGTTTACAATCACTGGTACACAGATCTTTCATTACCCATGTCTGAGTTTCTTAGGGCATTGCACGTGTGATAGTGGTGCTTATTTGAACAACAACAAAAAAAGCTTCTTAATTTAAAAACCGTTTTAAAGGTGGTTCATTATATTAAATGAGACCTGTTTTGCTTCTTTAATTTATTACTAAATGCTTTTTGTAAGGCTACGCCTTATAGGTTATTTCTTTATAAATCTAGTCAAACGTGTGTAATCTTTGTTTCAAGTCAACATGGAAGGGGAGAGATTCCTCTTAATGTCATCCTTTGTGTTTATGTTTTTATGTCTGTGTGCCCTTTTAAAGAGGTGTGTCTGTAATGACATGAGTGACACCAAGTAACCATGGGAGAAACCCTGCCTTAAAGGCCCTGTGATATGACAAAAGCAGTCTGAGACACAATGTGGTATTACCTCAGGGTTTATTACTTGAAGTGGTATTAGTTCATTAGCCTGTAACAGGCAGAAGAAAACAGAAGGCAGAGGAATGCAATGAGATCTTTTCTGTATTTCTGTTATGTATGTGCCCCTGAACATGAAAGAAAATGACATTAGCAATAACAGGACACCAGTGGATCAAAGTTTCCCATATTTTTGATAGATGAGTTTTCTTTCTGAGGAATGATGGATATGTAAATTTGTAGGTTTGACAGCTAGAATTTTATGTGTATGAAGTCTGAACTTAGTGAAGGGTAATATGGTTTTATACTTTAAAATTTTAAAATAAATTATGTTTAAAATGCCAATGACAAATCGTTTTTTTTTTTAATCCAGGTAAGACTGTTGCATCTTTTGGTGTGTTTATTAATGGCACTTCACCATACTGGTTTACATGATCATGGTCTAATACCCAGTATTTGCATATAACAACCATCTGATCCACTGAGCTCTAAAGAAACAGTAGAAGCTATTATGTAATTATGTAATTCAATAAACTGGTTATACATTAAAGCAGTAGGCAATGTGAATGGGTGCCGCCAGAAAGAGTCTAAACCGCTGATATAAACCTCACAATAACCCATGAGTAAACAACAATCCAGTCCATGTATTAAAATCTTAAGTGAAAAAGCTTAAACAATTCCAGAAAAAAAATAATTTTTAGATTTTGGTATGAGAGGACAAAAGACCGGAGGAAGCACTATTAAGGATTTTGGATATATTTTGGTTACAAGCAACAGTTTGAAGTTGAAATGATTCAATTATGGATTTGTTTCTTGCAAACCTTACAACACATTCATTGATTGCATGGAGCTGTGTGGATTACTGAGATGTTTTTATCAGCTGTTTGGACTTCACTATTCCGACGGCACCCATTCACTGCAGAGGATTCATTGGAACGTTCGCCCTGTCCAATCAAACCATCCTGCCTCCTCCTTAAATAAGCTCACTTCCTTTCCTTCCTTATCTCATTACACATCCCTCCTGAGTTCCAGTCAGCATGCCAAATATGCTTAAATTATTACCATAAGGAAGCGTGAATTGTTACAGTGTAGTTATACATTAAGTTTGGAGAAATATGAATTCACTTGTAATGTACTTACTGTATGGTTAGGATTAGGGTTTGGTTTATGGTTACTTCATGTAATTATGCATAATTAATTGTTATTGTAATAGTAAGTAAATGTAGCACGTGTAACAAGGACACCTTAAAATAAAGTGTTGCCATTTATTACTTTAATAGCACTTAGTAATTTTAGTTAATACAGTATATTAACAAAGCAACAGTACCAGACATCGTAAGTGGAAATTTAACAAGATCTGTAAATATATTCTCTTTTTACATTTCCCTCTCCCTACTTTGAGACTTTTCATCATACAGATTTTTTTTTTAATGACCACAAAAAGTACTATTTCACGAGCATATTGATTTATTGACAATGAGTCAGTAGCAATGTGTCTGTCAGCAGGACATTAATCATTAAACAACTAAATGCTTTGAGATTCAAAATTGAAACAATCTCAAAAAAGGCCTAGCAGTTAATATGATATATTAAACATAATTTCTGCTTCATTTAACAAATGCCTCCAAGTGAAGATCTCAATAGCTGATCATAATTTATTCATCATGTAACCATCTATTTCTTTCAATAAATAACTTTTGTTTTCATATGCATGACATATCTCAGAGCATGCTATAACATTTTCCTAGTGGAAAGAAAATAGAAGAGGGGAAAGTATCAGAAAATTTCACCAGCTGGATTCAACAGCACCACTATGGGTGAATCATCACGCATGTCGTGAAGTGTATGAAGAGGATTTCTTTGAGCAGTCTCTTAGTCAGAGAAGATTAGTGGGAGGAAGATGATGCAGAGCAGCTGAACGTTTCGCTGACACACCAACGCCTCATTAGCTGCGTCACTGAACCAGTTCAGTCATGAAGACCAGTTCTGCCACCTAGTGTACAGTCCTCTCCTTCTGCCGCTGGTAGTCTGGAAAAAACACACAACATATTTATGCCAGGTACACCAACTCAATCTGTTGATGAATCTGATTATTAGATACTACTGGATGAGAAGTACACTTGAAAGAAGCTGGATTGGAGCATCGAGGGAAAGACATGCAATACTCACTGTAAGGGAAGTATCGAACCTTCATCAAAATCTCTCTTGCAGTCTTTAAAATCTCCACAGCCTAGGAACGAAATAAAGATGGTGCCAGTTTTGTTTATAAGAGGAGATACCCTTCGTGTTTCTGTCTGACATTTCATATCTTACCTTTGAATGCTCAATGTCTTGAAAGTCCACATCATTGACAGAAAGCACCTGATCGCCCTCTTGCAGTCCTGCCCTATGGGCATCTGAATCTGGCACCACCTGTTTTCGAACAAAATAAACATGATGACATCAATTCTTTAACCACAACATACAAAAAGGTTTTAACTGGCAAAACTGACCTTTGAAATAAATATGCCAAGCTGAGAGGCCTTTCCTCCACGGATATTGAAGCCCAGTTGTGCACCGGGTGGCTTTTTTAATACTATAGTGCGAGGTAGGAACTGGGTGAGCTCATTGTTGTAGTCAGGGTGATGTATCCTCTGATTATAAGAAAGAAAAATGTAAATTAGAGCACTATGATTACAAAAGATGAGCTGGAAACGTAGTCTCCAATTACTGTCACCTCTTGTGCGGGGATCCACGCAGGAGGGCTCTCATAGGAAGGAAGAAACACTACTGGAAGTTGATAATCATCGTAGGGAATCTTTTGGTCCATGTTTTTCGGGCTAGACACGAGGCTGCGAGGAAAAGTAAACGGGGAAATTATGGTGTCAGTCGTCTTTTGATCAGTTTAAGTGTAAGGTTTCTTTAGGTTCTTACATAAGTGTAATTATACTGATGTTTAAAGCATAAAATGACCAAAGATTTATAATTAGAGGGATGTAATTCACTCTCTACGGTTCTCATTGTACAGTGAGCACAACATGCTAGCTTGCTAACACTTAACAGTAAACACAAGATGCGCTTAACAGTGAGCTTTAGGCACGCACGTTACCAAAACGCTGCGCGAATGAACTGATTTGTTAAAAAAACATACTAAAATGAAAAACAAGCGAAATATATAGTTGTTTTTGCTCGACAGATTTGATTTTGTCTGTTAACTCACCAAGAAGTCCTCGAGCGAACCACTAGCCCCGCCCCTCTGAAGATCATGTGACCAGCACTCTTTGTTTCGGGACACTCTAAAACGCTTAAAGCACCTAAAAACCGATGAGGGAAACCCACTTTCTGTCAAACCTTCCTTATAATAATCTCTAACTACTGTCATATACATGTCATATTCAACAGATAAAGTGAATAATATCACGTTAAGCGTTTTCTCTCCCATAGAAGTCCATTATAAGGAAATA
>JAUMHI010000055.1:12851535-12863526 GCA_032359435.1 Enteromius unitaeniatus
GGAGAAAACGCTTAACGTGATATTATTCACTTTATCTGTCGAATATGGGCTCGTTCTTTTGACAGTAGTTAGTGATTCTTACAAGGAAGCTTTGACATAAGTTTGGGTTTTCCTCGTCAGTTTTTAGGAGCGTAAGCGTTTTGTAATGTCCCTTTGTTTCTTTTTTTTTCTCTCAACAGAAGTCACGGAGAGGTAAAGAAAATATTGGTTTTGCGACACTTTCCCACATAGTTTTCAAAGACCTTTCAAAGCCTGTAAAAGCGGCCTCTCGGTCACTTCTCTAACAAGTCTCCTTCCTGTCCAGTGGCTCAATTCCAAGAGCATCCTGGGGTCACAGGGTTAGCTATGCTTCTTTCCGTTTAATAAATTAAAGTCTTGAAGGATGTGTTCAGTTGTGTTTTTTTTTTTGTAGTCAAGACTTGTAGATATGTGCATAAATCAGGAATTGGCTTTCAAATATGAATCTACTCTGAAAAAGTAAACAAACAAACAAAAAAAATAACCCATAAAACACAAAAAACAAATCATAGTCTCTTCTGTAGTCTGGATTGTTTTAGCAAAAACAGAAGCAGTGGTTTCAGTTCATAAGGGTATGTGGAAATGAGAAATAATTAACTAGTTGACACTGGCAATCACCCAATACTTCAACTGAAAATATCCTACACCTTTTTAACTCTACCTCTTCTTAGAAAGATTTAAAAAACATGATATTAATAAATATGCAGTGTCTTGTTATACCTTGCAAGCCCATGCTTATTTAATTAAAAAAAACTTTTTTCCCCCGGATTCATAGACAAGACTTAAGCCTAGTCCTAGATTAAATATAAATCTGAGCTGTTTTAACTGAATGAACTTGCACTGACTGATCATAAAATATATCAGTGCCTTTATTTGGTCTCAAGATGCACCCCATTAATGTTTTTCTGAGCATGTTTATAAAAATTACTTAAATGTCCTAATTGAACTATGGACTAGTCCTTGCTTAGTCTAAGCCCTGTCTGTAAAACTGGGCCTTTAAGTGTAGTTTGTATATATATATATATATATATATATTGTAAAAATGACACAGTCTCATTGGAGTAAACTGCTAGTTAGATTTGAAACCCGTCACAGGGTGTCCGGTAAGAGACTTGACCAAAGATGATTGATGTACGGGAGTAACCCATTTATTTTTCACCACAACAACTCAGTTTGCATGTATGTGTGGTTTAGAAAACACAGAAAATACACAGTAAATATATATATATATATATCAATATTAAATGTTCCACACAGATTAAATGAAAACACAAATGTAGATAAATATGCAGCCAGAATATACAATTAAACAGATATAATCATTCTTAGAAAAAAACACTTTGGGTTATATACATCAAAATGAACAGTAAATTACTCAATTTGTTTGTATTGCTGTGCTCTGTCTGCTTAAGTTGCTTACAACTTTGAAACAGCTTGAAATGAGTACTTTACAGCATAAATAACACCGGATTACAAATAAAATATGCATGAATAAATAATATTGCAAATAAAATAGCATATATTACACGCAGCATCGTGCTAAACATATAATATTCATACGGATGGCCATAACGTTGTGGCGGAAGTCATTAGAAAGCATAATAATCTGACAAACACAATGGTCTTTTTAACATATATATATATATATATATATATATATATATATATATATATACACACACACACACACACATACACTTTTAAGGGTCACTCACAATTCTTCTAAACCTCTTTGAGCGCCCTCTGTAGTTCATTTTCAGAGCTGGCCCATACAAATCTGGCTGCAAAGTGAGGCTCATTCATTGTTAGCTCCTTATTAATACTCAGTTCACGGGACATGTGTCTCAGCATGAGCCAGAGGACGCAGACTGCCGAACAGCGCTGAGAGTCGGAGCGTCTGACTGGGACTTCCCTTTCAAAGCTCCTTTTAAAGCAAGGTAAGGTGCCAAAGAGCAAATTTAAACTCAGTGTACTCTCTCGGACTGGATCTGTTCTGATCTAATATCACTGAAAGGCGTGCAAGGTGTGTGTTAGTCATTACAGGTGCGTAAGCATCCTTACAGGAGAAAACATCATTTGGGTAAAACCATGCTGCCTTTAACAAAATGCGCATATTTTTACGAAAACAACAGTTTCTACATTTTTGCGAGTCACGTGTTATCAAGAGGTTAAACTGTGTGTTTAAGGGGGAAAACTTCGCTTGATCCTGTTGATTGTTTCCTTAGATTTGGAAATTATAAAAAAAAATTGGACGTTGGCATATGGAGAAATGTCTCGGAGGGCGATGATGAACTAAATTTAACCGTAGCCTATTCATATATTAATACCACCGGGTTTAAATGTCACTGTAAATTCCACTTGTCCTTATGCTGCAGATGAGGCATGAGGTTATGAATTAATTTTAGAAGTGGTGAAGGCTCTCTAAGTCAAAAAGATGGTGCTTAAATAAAGAAAGTGTCATCAACACCTAGATTATATTAAAAGTCAGAGCTAGTGTATTCAAGTCTGGTGTTCAAGAATATGTGAATTAAGGGTTTCATGATATTGAACTGGTTAATTCTTTTATTCCACAGCATAGAAAAATCACATGCACTGTCCTCAACAACATGTGCCTTCATTTGATTTATGTGCAGAGGTTTTACATACAGTTTTGCATAGTTTGTTTTTCCTTTTTTCTCCAATACTTCATTTGAACAATGAACATTTCTTTGAAACAAAACAAAATCCTATACTATTCAGTAAAACGGGTGATGATTTGTAAAGCGATTAAAAGTAAGATGTTGAGTACACACAGTGAAAGCCTGATTGATGGAGTGGATTTGCTTAAGTTGGAATGCTATTGATGTCCTTCAGTTGTTTGCTAAGCTCACAATCATCCTTTCTTTGTTTCTTTTTTACCTTTTTGAAAGTGGGACATTTAAAGCTACACAGTTAATCGTTTTTTTTACAATTGCAATAACATTTATGGATGCCACGTTTATGCACTTGTTCAAAGTCCACTTGCGTGTAAGATGCGTGTTTTTTCTTTCTACGGGTTACCTTAAGGGTTTTCCCAATGTTTTTAATTTTAGCTTTAGTTTAGCATAAAGCCATTCCTAGTTTAGCTTTTTTTAAATTAAAGGGATAAACCAATCCAATGTAAATTTGACATTTGAGGCTTAAACCTGTAGAAAAGCAATAAAGCTTTTTCAGTTTGAATGTTTTCAGCTTTATGTTCATGTACAAATATGGCAT
This sequence comes from Enteromius unitaeniatus, assembly GCA_032359435.1. Lineage (NCBI taxonomy): Eukaryota > Metazoa > Chordata > Actinopteri > Cypriniformes > Cyprinidae > Enteromius > Enteromius unitaeniatus. Next base: position 12,854,788 of record JAUMHI010000055.1, read on the forward strand.
GCAATCGCTTCAAACAATGCTATAAACACGCTGAGTGTAAATTGTGATTATCGTAATTAATTACCATTTTAAGGGAATAATCGACAGTTATATTTGTCACAACCGTGCAGCCATAATATTATATATGTTTTCTGCCTAAAAACATTTGTGTTGTGTATTCAGGCTTCTTACTTTTTTGTGGTCCTAACTAAACATTTTAATATAAATATATTTATATATTTTAAATTATCTACTTGTATTTGATGTTTAGTTATTTACAGTGTGTATCACTCACGTCGGTTTACCTTATAGACACAGAGCACATGTTTTGTAATATGGCTCAGTTTTGGGGTTTAGAAAAAAGCTCTTTTGCTCGGCTCAGCACTTGTTTTTTATAAGTTAATTTATTTAATGGTCCCTAGAAATTAAACATACACCCAAGAGAAAACTTGTGAAAGGTTGCTGTAGACAGTTAAGAAAGTAAAAGGAAAAAGAGAAAAGACCCTTTGACACATCAAAAACTTGAGTCATAAACATGACAAACGAACTGTTGTTGTCGTGGCCCAAAGAGGTTGCTACCGGTTTTCAACCTCCGTCGGTTCAGACAATCAGGCTCAAACAGCAGAGTTTCAGATGTTGAAGAAATAAGACTTTATTAAAGTTACAAAGTCGAGAAGAACAGCCGCTCCATCAAACAGTCTCTGATCTTGGGTTGTGAATACAGAACTTATTATACTCCTTCAAAGATGACACCTTTACCCTCCCATAGCGTTGATTGGTCAGCCACCCTTATTTCACCTAATTGGTTGATTATCCCCTCATTTGCATAGTTGGTTATAGTCCAGCACCTCCTCATCCTCCCCATACATTTCCGCTGGGGAGTCGTACTCTCCTTCATAACGTCATAAGGCTTCCGTTTGTTCTGAGATGACTTAATTACTGAAGATGACCTTGGTGGCCTTCACCTGGCTCTTGGGCAGTGAAGCTTCCAATCACAGGTCATGAGTCATGGTCATCTACCCCATCTACTCACACACATCCAGGCGTCAACTGTCACAACACCTTATTAAAAGCTTCCATAATTTACATTCATAAGAGCAGTGCATTAATTGCTTCCATGATTTACATTCATGAGAACTGTCATCTTCCCTACGCATAATCAGACATCCAGGCCTCAACTACTACGCTCACTCATGCATTCAGGCGAGAGCCTCCACTCATATAACACCTTATTCAGTACATTAATTGTTTGCATTCTTTTATTAGTATGACAATATAAGTTCTATATATGAGTTCTATATTTGGTTACTAGAATTTACAATATTGTCTGCTATGTGAAGTGTAGTGTGGCATCTTTGATTTAGTCCGACGTAGGATTAATTAAGTTGACAGAACTGAAATGGGAGTTAAGTGACTTATTAAATGTGCTGCAATACCTGCCTACAGATCCAGAACATCCAGTAAATGTTTGACAAGTTCTTCAGTCAAGTCTGAAGAATGTGTTTTGCCCTGGGTTTTGCGAAGCATGTCGCTATTGGCAAAAATGCTACATGTTTCTTAAAGAAACCACACACAGTGACGGTTGCAATGTATGATGGTACTATCAGAATTCAAACAAACTGTTACATGTGTATCTAATGCAGATTTTTTATCAGGAATTGCACTGACCCAAATACACTGATACACTGCAATGCTTATCAGTGAGTCAAATCTGACAGTTGCCAAGTACTTGCATTGAGGATATTTAGTTTTGGTTGACATAACATCATCCCCCACCACCAGCACGGGATTTTTTTTAAAAATCTAACTTTTACACAGTTGTGTTTACCTGGCTCACACAATATACCACGTTGAAGATATGATATGTATTTTATCATTTGTATGCATTCATGATCATTTTGTGTGTTTGCTATATCAAGATTTGACAAATCAATATCTTGTGACAAGTGGTATTGTCAGCCTTCTTTTCACAAAAAGAAATTGTACTCATTTTGCCATTATTGGGGGTTTGTAGACATTTGAGAAGCACTAGAAGACACATTGCGTCACTTACGCTTAGCAAACTTGTATTTATTTGATCAAAAATACAGTAAAACAGAAATATTGTTAAATATTATTCTGCCACAGTAATTTATTCTGGTGTTGCAAAGCTAAATTTTTAGAAGCCATTTGTTCAGTCGTCGGTGTTCTTCAGAAATCCTGCTGATTTGTTGCTCAAATAACATTATTATTATCAGTGTTGACAAGCTGTTTAATAGTTTTGTGGAAGCCATAAACCATTTTTTTTTCATTAACCTTTGAAATAGAAATCCTATAATGTTATAAATGCCTGTACTTTTGGGGTATTTTTGCTGAATAAAAGTATTAAAAATCTGAACATAATTGTTATAATGAAATAAAGTATATTCCTTTTGTTTAAAAAGAGTTTTTTAAGATCAGTACAAACATTTAGCAAACTTTATCCAAAGGTTCGAGTGCCACTGTGCAATTTCTGGTTCTACAAATGTGAAATATTGATACACGAGCACATACATACATTTTACTTATATTTAGGTTCTTATAGGATTTTCTCCTTCTTTGCTCAAACCACTTCCTTACAGAAATGCCTTTAGCACTTGAAACACTTACTGCTCAGACATGTTTATCTGATCATTAGTTTTGATGTTCAGTGAACCTGGAAAACAAAAAATGTCTCTACAGGAAGAACACTTTTATAGCATTAAAGATTATATTTCATGTCATGCACAACCTGTCAAAACAAAGGGCAAGGCCTTTTCATTCGCTCTGAATAATATTTAATATCTCATGTCAGTTGTTCGTATAATTTACAGTAGGGTGCTCAAATAACTGTGTTCCAGCATCAGGTAACTTCTGATTATAGGTTATAGTTAAAACAGGTTACATTTTAAGATGTATTTATCAGTTACACAGCTGTAGCTGTTACCTTACATTCCATATTTTTATTAGAAATGAGTAATTGGTACCGTACCACTTGTCATCTTATAATCCGCTTCAGGGCTTTTAAAAGCATTGCCACTCCTTCATAATTAAATTGAACCTTTTCATACCCGCTGTGTCATGTGACTAGAGCCTACATTATTTTTCTCTCTTGTCCTTATGCAAGAATTTTAAACTAAGTAAGCCATGTATTATGAGCTTAGTTGAGTTAAAGAACAGGTTTACTTGCATAACCACCATCTTGTATGCTCTTCCCTCCTTCTCAGTTTCAGGTATAAAGCCGTGAGTCATTCCATATCAAACACCTGCATCAGTATAAATTATTTAACCTCCATACCGGCCAAAACCCCTATTCATCCATACACTTCCAGCTGGAATCATTAGATGTGGGGAAAAAAACACAATGTTCTCAATCTGCCAGTCCTGCCTTAGAGGAGTCTACAGTTGTCAATGGAACAGTCAAAACAGAAGACAAAAAGTGAGTTTTATTTTTTACACTTTTTAATCACATTTTTCCACATTGCAAAATGAAGTTGTACATCAATGATGCACCCATTATCTCTTAGAATTTGCAGGCAGTTTTCACTTGACACAATCAGTTGAGAGAGGCGGAATAGTTTACCATGTCTAATAAACGTAGAATAGAATCATTGTCATTGAAAGCCTCCTTAATGAACAATTATCATGTAAATGTGCTTTCCTTTTAAGTGAGTACAAAGCTGTGAAGACTGATGATCATGACAGGCAAGAAAAGTATTTTAATTGGTAGCCCGGATACAAAAGCAAGGCTCTCAATTCTTTTGATTTGAGTCAGAAACAATTAGCGCTGCATTCAGAGATTTCGAAAACCCTGTGTGGGATGGATTCGTAATAATCAGTTATCATAATAACCACTCGCTTTAGAGATTGGCCCCGGTTTTAAATATTCGGATCAGTAGTCGAAACTTAACGTGAGAAGGCGATGGCTGTGTGCCAATTGCCCCTAGGCTCTCATTTGTGGCTAACCTATGACTTTAAATCATCACACGCACACACAGGTGGAGCGTTGAGGGAAAGTTTTAAATAAACACATTCTCTTTTTTTTGCATGTTGTTAGTGTCAGTAAAAATCACAAAGACATTTCTTTTTATACTGAAAAAGAAAAGAGATTACTGAAGTATGAATTCTTGCTTTGTTTATGTATAGAGAGCCTGCTGCTGGTTCTCCTTTCTGTCTTTTGTGTCGATACTTGCCTTGAGTTGGATGTACGTTTGTTTTATTGCCTACAATGACCGTGATGATGCAAACGGGTGAGCAGAGATAAAACACATGCTCATTATATAACCTCACTGTAAAAACATTGCCCTGGATTTTTCCATTTAATGTATGGTGTATTGCTTCTTTTTCCTACTGCAGGGAAGTCTTCAGAAAACTAAAAACATGGGTGAACTGGTACATGATAGTGATGATCATTTCTGCTGTGCTGGCCATATACTGCTTTCTTCTGTTGGTAAGAAGAGAGAATGGAAACATTGAAGGGGCATAATGTGATCCAGATTGCTCAGCTGGTAGCATTCACAAATAATGGCTGTACTAATAAGAACATTGTTTTTTTTCAGGTATTTGGATTGCTGCATATAGCAATCAGACAGCCCTTGAATTTACACTGGCTGCATAAGGTTCTCTTTACCCTTTGCACTTTTTAGTTTAAAGGTTGCCTTAAAGGGTTACACCCCATAATTAACATTTTGTCATTAACCACTTAACCTCATGTTGTTCAGTCTCAGAACACAATTTAATATATTTTGGATGGTATTACGCTGCCAAATTGTTGAATAACCAATCCTTTTTGTTTTAATGCTGTACAAATGTTCTCATTCATAACGTTCAAACAGAGACAAAACCCTTTCGGTTTTAATCCAAAATATGTTAAATTGTGTCACGAAGACAAACAAAGCTAATTTACAAGTTAATTTTTTTCACATTTTGTTATGTTGCTGCCTTATGTACTGCTTTAATTACTTTTTTTCCCCCACATCAATCTACACTCCATAAACCATAACTGTACAGCAAAAATAGGTTTGTAACATCTTTGCAAATGTATTAAAAATAAGACACTAAAATGATTCCATTGCATAATTATTCATACCCTTATCTGGGACAGTTGAAATTTAGCTTAGAAGCGTTCATATTGCTTGCATGTTACTACACTTGAGGTGAAATGAACCTGTTGCAAATTCATTTGAATGGGTTTGATTTGGAAAGGAGCTGAGCAACTGAAGGTGAATGGCTTTTGTTACCGTGGTGACCTAGAACCAAGATTCTCTTGTCTGATGAATCTCAATTCTAAGCTTCATGTTTGATGGAATCCAGCTCTGCTCATCACCTTTCAGTGGCAGGGACACTGCAAAATACTTATTGAAAACCCAGTCCAGAACATTCAGAAACTCAGACTGGGCTAAAGGTTCAACTTCCAACAATGACAATGAATCTAAGCCAGTGCTTCCCAAACCTGTCCTGGAGGCCCCCCTGCCCTGCACATTTTGTAGGTTTCCCTCTTCTAACACACCTAATTCCACTTGTCAGCTCATTAGTAGAGACTGCAAGAACTAAATTGAGTGTGCCTGATAAGGGAAACATACAAAACGTGCAGGGCAGGTGGCCTCCAGGACAGGTTTGTGAAGCATTGCCCTAAACACATAGCAAGAGTGGCTTATAGACAAGTCTGTGAATGTCCTTGAGTGGCCCAGACACAGACTGGAATTGAACCCAATTACGTATTTTTTGGAGAAACCTGAACATGTGCTTCTGCCTGCATTCAACCTGACAGAGCTTGAGAGGTGAAGAGGAGAGGAGAAGAGTGGCAGATAAATGTGAAATTGCTGTGGAGAAAAGCTTGTTGCATCAAACAAAAAGACTCGACGCTGTAAAGATGCTTCAGCTAAATATTTAGTGGAGGGTATGAATACTTATGCAATGTTATTTCACAGTTCTTTAGTCATTTTGCAGATGCTTTTTTCCAAAGCGACATACAATATGGGAATACTAAATGCGATTAATCTATAAGAGGCAAACGGACAGAGGAAGTACTCATAATACCGGCCTCAGATACTCTTTGAATAGTACAAGCTGGGGGATGTAGATTTGTGACAAGAAACATGCTCTGTTAGGAAGGGTCTGATCTTTCTGATGTTGCATAATGCAAACCTGCAAGATCGAGCAGTCTATGCAATGTGCTCTTTGAAGGTCAGCTGGTCATCAAGACTACACCAAGATTTGTATCATCTGGTTGAAAAGAGAGATAGAGCTGCTTGTCATCGGTGTAGCAGTGGTAGGAGCCCTGTGCTTGTATGATGGGACCCAGCGATGTAGTGTATGTGGAGAAGAGGAGAGGTTCAAGAACAGATCCCTGAGGAACCCCAGTGACCAGTTGACCAATTTGGATACCTCTTCTCCCCAGGCCACCAGGTAAGACCAACCAGTACAATAGTATTCAAACCAGCGAAGTGGAATCCCAGTGATACCCAGAGGTGAGAGGGTGGGACAGGAGGATCTGGTGGTTGACAGTGTCAAAAGCCGCTGAAAGATCCAGCAGAAAAAGCACTTGATGATTTGGAGTCAGCTTTAGCAGTCCGCAAGGCCTTCAGTCCTTGAGACTGAAACCTGACTGGTTAGCGTCCAGTTTGTTGCTCTGTAAAAGAAACAATGATACCTGGTTGAAAACAACTCATTCAAGTCTTTTCACTATGAATGCAAGGAGAGAGACAGGTCTGTAGTTTCCTATAAGGGAAGTGTTTAATATAGGTTTTTTGAGCAGTGGGGAAAGTGCCTGTGAGGAAAGACGTGTTTATGATGTATTCAAGTGCTGGTAAGAGTGTGGGAGAGTTTGCTTGGAAAAGGGGTGATGGGATTGGGTCCAGAGGGCATGTTGTAGGATGGCTGGAAAGGAGAAGTTAGGATACTTCAGCCACTGTGATTACTCATGTCAAGAGCACTGTTGCCCATCATTTTAGTTGGAATCATTTTAGCTTTTTAACTGTAACAAATTTGCAAAGATGTTAAAAACCTGTTTTCTTTGCTGTACAGTTATGGTGTATGCAGTTTAACATAAGGCAGCAACATAACAAAATATGGGGAAAAAATTAGATGAGCAAGCAATCTCAAATTAGTTACCTTTTAAATCTCGGATAACAGTGTATATGATTGTTAGTCATAGTGGATAAAGGAAGTTAACAGAATGTTAATGAATGATCCCAGTGCATTAATGATTCTCTGTTCTCTGTTCAGGTGTTTCTGTTCTTAGGCCTTCTCATTGTTACTATATGCACAGCTGCATTTTGTAAAGAATGGACAGATGAGTGGAAAACTGTCTATATGTCATTTCAGGTAAGAAACCGAAACCAGCCTTCAACCATTCATCATCTGACATCAGTACTGGTACTTTGTCCTAATGACTTTGCAGCTGGTCCTCATCGTATTTCCTGTCATCTTAACTATTCTAAATGGCACTGTGATATTTTACACCAATAACATGCATATCCCTCAGCATGATGTTATAGTATACCGTATTTAACACAAGACTGTCACTCAGGTGTTCATATCTCTAGTTACAACACTCTTGTTGTGCAGTGCAGTGTATTGAAAACCCCTCTTTGGTTTCCCATAGGCCACTGCTCCTTTCCTGCAGCTGAGTGCTGTCGTGGCTTTGACCTTAATCAGCTGTCTGGTGTTCCAGAGTTATCACAGAGCACAAACAGCTGGTCAGTGTCTCCAAAACAATATTTTCTGCATTTTGTCTGTTTGTTAAATAGCATGGACATTGATTTAAATAAAAATCATATGAAATTGTATATTTTAGTGCATAATTTATACCCAAGATTAATGTTACCTGTCTGTAAGTTAACACCAGTGATGATCTGAATATTTTTCTTTATGTGTAGCTTGTAAGATTTTTATAATGATGAGCTTCCTGGTAGTGTCAACTGCTGTGTTCCTCTGTCCTCTTGCAATCCGCTCTCCATGCATTACCAAGAATCTTCCCCCAAAACCGGCTCTCGTTGGACACCGTGGTTCTCCGATGGTAAGTGGATGACGCCCTAGTTGTAACTTTCCTTTTGAGACATTCTTTCCTTTTGTTAAAACATGTTTACATTGGCATGCCTTATCAAAAACTTGTCTTTGCTGATTATTTATGTCGTTGCTGAACAACATGAGGGTTTTCGCATTATTTTGTTAGAATAAGTTTGACATGCACACACAATGAATCATCTGCTGCAGCTTCTGAATCAGTTTAGGATCATTATGATTATGGCATCGTTCCCAGCTTATAAGCTATCGACTTGGGGAAATGGAATTCATTAGCATGTCAGTCTGTTGGAACATTTTTCGTTACAATTTCTAAATGCGATAATCACAGTGAAAACATAAACAGTTATTACAAAATATGTAGTCCACATCCAGAAATGTGTTTTTGAATATCTGACTATCTACAATTCACATACAACCTGTTAAATTCCACTGGCGGGGAAGGTGGAGGAGGTGTTTTGACATTGGTAGGTTTGATCTACCTTCCCTCAGCAGGAGATTGGAGGTTTACTGTGAATAAAAACAGCGTGTGAAGAAACCAGATGCCTCAGCTTTTGAATTTTGTTTAAAGAAATCATGGAAACCGTAACATATTTCTGTAGCAATGTGGCAGCTACCCTGATCATAAAATTAAATAAAAACATGTATTGTTAAGTAAAGTAAATTCAAATTCAAATTTTATTTGTCACATACACAAACATACACAGTACGAAATGTAGTGAAATGCCTTATACAACT
>JAUMHI010000055.1:12863784-12877863 GCA_032359435.1 Enteromius unitaeniatus
TTTATATATAAATATAAATAATATAGACCAACAAATTTGGTGCAGTTTGTCACAATGTCTGTTATACAACAATAGAACACCACAGTGAAATTTCTCCATGATAATAATATATCATATTACAATATATTATGCTAGGTTAGATTATGCATTTGAACTGTATCTGTATTTTATTACATGTAAGAATTTCCATTTGTTTTCTATCACATTTGACAGTAATTGCTTTTAGCTATAGAATGGAACTATAGAATAGAATAAAAATTGAAATGTTAAATGTGTTCAAATTTAACATATTGTATATTAGCCTATATTATATTATATTATGAAAGATCTGTTGTAAAGACAGCTTGTGTAGAGCATTTGAAAACAAACTAGAAGGGAGTAACTGTTGATTAGAGCAAACAACCTTGAACTCCTCTGAGGTTGCCATTTTATCTATTTTGAGCAGAAAATAATTAAAAAACATTCTTCCACTGGATTTTGGTTTTCAAATATAGACGGATCCATTTCAGTCAGTGTCATCGCTCTCAAATGAAGAGAAGATGGAGGCTAAAAACCAGACTGTGCCATCTCTTTCTGAGCTCTTAGCCATGGCCAAAGATCATAACGTCTTTCTCATGTTTGATCTAAAAAATGAGAAAAACTCAACAGGATTCCAGAACAGTGACTCCTACTACACCACTGAAGCAATCAAAAACTCAGGCATTTCACAAGAGAAGGTAATAATATGAAAGAAAGAAAAAATGAACTATTACATTTTCAGAAATGTGTGTTTTAAATGAATCTTAAAACATGTTTTTTTTCTGTCAGTGTTATTTTAGTATTGTGTATATATAATGATTCTTCTATTATATATTTTATTTATGTATGTCTATATATATCCTATTATATAACCTTTTTTCAGGTTAGGATGGTTAGTACCTCTGCTTATTTATTTTATTTCTGATAAACAAGCAATATTTCTCATATTTAGGTGTTTTGAGTTTAATGTTACATTGCACTATTGAGTGTCATTTTAATATTGCTTTCAGATATGGTGGCTTCCTCCGGAATATAGAAATGATGTGAGAAAAGTTGCACCAGGTTTCAAGCAGGTGTATTCAAATAAAAAAGACATGAATTTGGATGGTGGGAGCTTTCTGAATATGCATTACAGTTCTTTGAATGCTCAAGAAATAAGGTGAGTGTCGGAGGATTGGTGCAGCTTATCTGACATGCAGAGACATGATGCTGCTCACATTAATGCTGGTATGATCTCCCAGCCTTAGGGAATTTCTCACAAGGTTTTATTTTCTTACAAAGATGACAGAAATGCTCTGAAAATGAATGCAGATCTGAAGCTTGTACTTATGAATGTATCTTCTAATGATTATAGTAGCAGGAATGCAGAGTTGCCAAAATTTAACACATGATGATTGATGAAACCTTTTCCAGACGCTATTGTGTCCGGTTGGGTGCACCTGTCATTTTATAATTTTCCTGACAGTAAAGATGAAGAAAGAATAAAATTAAACAAGAAAATCTTGACTGATGAATAAGAGTGCATGTTAAAACGGTCCTGCCACTCCTGTCTATTGTACTGACAAAACTGGCTTGTTGCGACCTGTCTAAAGGTCGCTGAAATGGAGCCAAAGACAAGTAAATAGTAGGAATATTTGTGTTGGATTTTATTTTGGTATTTATTATTTTTATTTCACTGGACAGTGAGCTGCGGGAAAGAAACGTGTCCGTGAATCTGTGGGGTGTGAATGAGAGCTGGCTCTTCTCATTACTGTGGTGCTCCGGGGCCAGTTCAGTGACCACCAACGCTTGTCACATCCTCAAAAACATGTCTAAGCCTGACTGGCATCTGGTAAAGCTCAGCCTATCTTTTTACCTACCACTGTCTACTCTGCCATAAAGATGTTTTTTTTTCTATTTCTTATTCACATGGGCTTGTCTGAATATGTAACTCCTCTGGAATCCTTTGTGTTTGTGTATCTCTCTTTGCACGTTACAATGAAAGGAGCCTAATATCTACATGGCAATATGGATCTTGGTTGACGTGATATCATTGCTGTTGATGATTGGCCTGTTTCTCTGGCAAAGGTAAGAAATGAAACCCAGCACATGCTGTATAATGAATGCTGTTAAATTTCTTCTAATGATTTTTGTTGGTGGAGATATATATATATATATGTGTAGATTTAAACCTTCCGATTTTATATTTAATTATTTTCAAATATTGTTTATTAGTGTTTATAGAATTTATCTTTAACTTTCCCATTAATACAAAACGTATAAAGTATTAAAATTGTTATACCTGAAACAATTGATTATTTTATAAATAGAAATGTATATAGATATGTGTTCTGATATGTATATAGATATAAATTCTGATGAAATCACATGCTTATGGAGACCATATAAATATTGTTACCAACTCTAAAGGATATATATGAATAATGTCAAACCCATAATGTCAAAATTCATAATACCAAAAGAAATTAAATAAGCAAATGTTAATCATGGCTATGGACACTTATTTATTTCAGTACTTCTGAATTAATTTAGTAAAAGTAGTCAGAAGTACCACTACTTCAAGTGTTGATTGAGTTTGTAATGGACGTTTTTCTCTGTTTATGAACAGGAACCATGTTTCTCGTCTAATTACGAATGAGAGAAGTGTCCCCCTGCTTCTTCGCTGAATGATGACCATCCCTGACCTGGCAGGGCATTCACGTTTTGAGGGACGTTGTAGGAAAATCACACCATATTAAATGTGTTATGCAGGAAATTCACATAATATTTTTGCTTTTCAAACATGTAGACTGCATATTCAATTCAGCTCAGCATTTACTGGCCAAGTATGCTGGTTCAGGGGGTCACAAAATAACTTCTAAAAAAGTTAGGGGGGGAAAAGATAATTACATTAAAAAAATTATACACATTACAAAATGCAATTACAATGTTACATGATAGAGTTCAGAATATTTATGGCTACTGGAAAAAAGCTGTTCTGAAAGCTGGTAGTTATGCAAAACTGACAGTTTATTGTGCAGTGCTGCCACCTTTTGACAGTAAACAACAAGACTTGTGTGAAAAGTTTTGGACCTGTCCCGAACCTTAACAGTGTTCAGTGTTGGTAGCAGAAAACGTGTTTGGCAATATAACATGAGCACAATTAGTATAGTCAAAGACATTTAGTGTTTAAATGAACAATTATTTTGAATATGTAAATATTTTATTGCTATTTTTTATACAGTGTTTTTTGGAGGGGGGGTTCAACTGGGCATTCAAGACAAATTCAGAATGAGTGGGTTTAAGTATAGCTGTATTATGTGTTCATTTAAAGATCTGGCTGGTACAGGGTTCATCTTGGGGTCATAATATTTATGTGTTGCCACAAAAACTGAATGTTTGCCTTTGGCCACACTGGTTCTTTACTTAATTGTATTTAAATGTAGCAATAGGAGATATTTTTTTATTTCAGTGTACAGATTAAGCTTTCCAGCTAAAATCATTTATTGCTATTATAACAATTAATAAAATATGTTTTTAATTTTCACAACTTTTACAATATTTTAAATAACCAATAGACTCAGAAAATGTTTTGCTTCACAAAGTGCCTGTTTATACCATTTATGCAATCCAAGTATGTCATTTTTCAAGAATCAGTCACTGAAAACCCTATTTTAATCAATTTATGTAAAAATAATTTTGTTTAAACAATTAACAGGCTATTTTTATTGATTTCATTTTGTTCCTGCAGTCCGAAGTATGTGAGTGGCATAAACCAGAACTTTGAGGAGCAAAACATCTAAACTCTTCCCTATTGACTAGATAAATTGATTAGATTGTAAAAGTAAAGAAAAAAAAATGTATACTATACATTTGTATTTAACCATGAAACCACTGTCTAGCAAATGTGGGTTAAGTAGTGTCAGTTTGGTTAAAATAAATATTTACATCTGTTCCGTTTGTTGCATCCCTTTAAAAATGTGCCAACCAACCACAAAACCTCAACCACAAGTGCATAACGTAACTCCAGTCAATACTTTTTAATTTTATGAGTAAATATTTCATGATACTGAATGTACGATTTTCATCAAATAAAAAAACTGGTGCACCATAGTCTACTTTCATACTCGTTATTTAGTGTGAATTACTTGTATAAAAATGATAAAAGCTATTGTTTTATAATCTTTCTGTTTGTATGATGTAAAACAAATAAAGCAGATGTTTTCATTAAATTGACCACAAAAACTTTGCATAATGTTACTAAACATGTCACCAGACAATACACAGACCGAAGGCAGGTCTGGATCAGCATCCCAGCTAACAGGGTACAAAATTATTTAAATAATGTTTTTAAACTGTTTTTAGAACATTGTTAATGTTGATAGAAAACGTTACAAGGACGTTATTTGATGAATGTTCCTATAATGCTGCTAGAAATGTTCTTAGAGCAAGGTTCTTGGAACGTCTTTAGGAAGTTATTTATACTTGAATAATGTTCTAATAAAGTTGTTAGAAAACGTTTTTGGAACATCTTTAGGACGTTACTTGTATTTGATGAATGTTTTTATAATGTTGCTAGAAATGTTCTTAGAACAACGTTCTTGGATCGTCTTTAGGACGTTATTTTTATTTGATAAATGTTCCTATAATGTTGATTAAAAACAAACATGGAACCATGTTCTTAGAATGTGTTTAGGATGTTATTTGCACTTGATGAATGTTCTTATAATGTTGATAGAAAATTTTCTTAGAACAATGTTTAAAATGAATGTAAAATAATGTTCTTGGAACGTGTTTAGGACGTTATTTTACTTGTTCATAATGTTAGAAAATGTTCATAGGACGTTTTTGGGATGTTATTTATACTAAATGAATGTTGTCATAATGTTCACAGGAAACAATTTTACAACAACATTCTTAGAAAGTTATCGAAATGCTGTTAATATAATATCTAAATTAATAAGTAATTAATGTTTTTATGATGTTTTCATAAAACATTCTGAGAACAGTATTCATTTTTCAACTCAAAATCTGGATAACTATTTAAAGCACCCTTGTCAAAAAGAATTTAATTTGGTCTTTTGTATTTGATTTTGTCCTTAGTAAAATTCCATGAACATAAATCTGAATGTCCAATAGTATTCTATGTCCATCGAATTTTATTTCATGCTTAGAATATTATTGGACATTGGATTTTCTTTTTTACTGACAGCAGGGATACCCTCCAAGGTGGAACCAGCGGCAGAGACGCCCTTCAGGACCACAGCCCTCCAGTGAGGGACCAGCAGGACTGGAACAGAGAGCACAGAGAGGTTAATTATGGCCTCTGTGGCCAAGACTGTACCTGCTTTGAGATTGTAGGTGTGCCCAGACAGAAACCAGAGCAGACATGACTGGGAGAGAGAGCATTGATAAGTTATTGAAGGCCTCTTCAGCAGGAACAAAGCTGGCTGAAAGGTCACAGGCGGTCTCTGTGGTCAGAACAGGGCAGAATGAGAGTTCAAGAATGGCCTCCATGGCCTGAACAGAGCAGGATGAGAGTTTCTCTGTAATCCTTCTGGCTGTGGTTGAGCAAAACAAGGGTTCTGTCCATGGCAGGACAGGTTGTTGACGAGGCATGGCGAGAGGCAGTTCTTATGGTTGAAACTAGGCAGGACAGGAGTCTTTTGACAAGGCAGGATGTCAGCTGCCGGGCAATGGTTCAGTGATGACCAACCCTGGTGGGGACGGAGTTGAACACTTCAGGTTGTGACCTGGAAACAAGATTCTTGGTACTTGGGAATGGCTTTCCTAGCCGTGATTCGAGAGTGGGCTTCGAAATGGCTCTTCTGGCCCTAATACAGGAACGGAAGCCAGGAATGACATTCTGGACTGTGATTGCGGAGCAGCATCTGCAGGGCTTGAGGGAACTCCAGCTAAATATAATAACAGTAACACTGCATGTGTGTACTTCTAACCCTTTATAAAATGCCTATATGAATACACACAAATATGAAATTCATAATATTACAGTAAGGCAAAGATAAATTCCGTTTCACAATGTTATAACAAGTTAAAATGTATTACATGCGAGTAGAAAAAAATTGAGTGAGGAATGTTGGGTAACTTGTTACAATTGGTTCAAAGGTGCTAAAAAGGAAGAAATAATAACTCTGCTCTGCATCCTAAACAATTGTGTAAACGAGATATGTTGGTGAGTTTGCAAGCTCCATTTATTTGGTCTGGTGATTAGCACATGTCCCTTACCTGTTACATTTATAGCAAATATTAATGTCTGCTTTTTATAATAAAAGTAACTGTATAAAACCCTGGAGTAGTGACCAAAAAATTGCCCGTTTTGCCTCCATTTTGAGCTGTTTTAAATGTTGTGTTCGCACTTGAACGTTTTGTGTTTGTCAATTGAAGATAATATAACCAGCTCAGTTATAAAATGCACGCATTATGATGTTCATTGCGAACAAAGTTGTTTGGCTGTTTTGCTAGCCTTAGTTAAGATTTCTGTTATTTGCTCATCTGGATGTATTTAAAATTCATACTAACAGATTGTCATGCTTTTGAAATCAAGTGGTGTCATTTGTCAGGTTATAAACAGTTCTTCAGTTTTTATTTTCTGATGAAATGCTATTAATGCAGTGATGACCAGAAATTACCAGCAGCACAAATGGTAAGTCTTCTGAAGAAATACTAACCTATACCTTTGTTTTGTGACTATTAGATTTAAACTTAAACATAAAGATTGAACTGTTAATACACAACACTGATGAAAAATAACTAATGTCCTACAAAAATAACATAATGACATATGAGGGCCAATCTACTTGATGCTATGTGTCACCGTTTGAATTCAGGCTGAACTGATTTTAAACTTTTAAAGTTCTTGTTTTTTTTTTTAAATACCAGTGTTTTTTTTTTTTACAAAAAAAGTATTTTCTTTAGGTTGGGGTTCTATATTTATATACTTAACTTATTAATATTTTATGGGATTTGCAATTTTCTCCAATTTGTTCCAGGTGTTGAGATTTTTGTAAGTTATTATGTTTAATTCAGATACCTGTTCAAATGCACATGTAACGATAGGCCTATATTGCTTTTATCTAGAATAAAAATTATGTTGAAAGAGAGAGGTGCAAAACTGCTGTTTTATTAAACTAAACGTTGTAAAGTTACATATAAATGTTTTAAGGATATTGTATTTTTAATAAAATGTAGGTGAAAAAACTCTTAACAAGCCAGTTTATGTTAGGCAAACTGGACATTGTGACGTTTTCGTAAATAAACGTTCATAGAACGTTATATTTCAAGTGAAATGTATGTCGCAAGAACGTTGCAGGGATGTACTAAGCACTGATAGGAACGTTAAGCAAGCTGGAATTTCCAAATAACGTTCCCACAACCAAACCAGAACGTTAGGAAAACGTTCTCACAACACAAATTTGTTAGCTGGGATGTGAGTGAACAGAAGAGCTCTGTAACGAAAGCCAGTCCGGGATTTTCATTTATCCAAAGCATTGATAGAGTGAAATCGAATTAAAAAACACTTGGGAAAAACGTGGTGACTAATATGTTTTACCCTCACTCTAACACAGTCCTTATTGCTATAAAAGCAGGTTCAAAGTTTCTCCAGTAAGTGGCGCTATATGCTTCAGAATAATCATTTCCATGATCAAACTTGCATCACCCTTTTTCTGGCATACACGGTATGTTTTCCGATAAACAAACGAAATAGAGGTCAGGTATATTTATTGTTATAGTTTCTAACCCCATTATTTTCCTTCCGTTCTCTTTACTAGCCACAACTCAGTACATCACATATGATTAGAGCCTTATACAATAAAACTACGTTTTCCCCAATGAAGACAAGCTCATTAATAAGCTTTGTTTTCATGTATCCACAATTTACACGCGGATGAAGGATGAGTAAGTCCCTGTTACTGCAGACCGCCCTCCAGTTTCACTTGCTTCCCCTCAAAACTTCCCAAAGCTGGAGCCGAGGGCAGATAACGGCGCTTCACACTTTCACTGCTTCCACAACAAGTATCTGCTGCCAGCTGGAGTAACTTCTATTACCGTCTTTAATACTACAGCTTCCCAAAAGAAGCCATTTCGTCACTGTGAATAGAAAAACTACGGAGTAACTTAGCTAGAAAGTGACAGCTGACCCGAAAAGGACTTATTATGTATTTGAGGAACTAGTCAAAAGGTTTCAACTGGATTCACAGGATCTCACTTTTCTAACAGTCTTCACATCATGGTACATAAATATGGTAAGTTCCGTTAAAACCGTTAGCTTCAGTCGTTTAAAAATAAGAAGACGTCACATCTAATAAATGGCAGTTATTTAACTTGCTTGTTTTTAACGGTTTTTAGTTTCGATATATATGTGTTTTCAAGTAGGAATCTTTTGGAAACCCCATGGGAAACAGAAAGCAGTGAGATTATGTAACTTTTAATAAGACGACTGTTCTTCACAGAAGCTGAATGATTGTCAAGTGTTAACCCATCACAATCTGTCATGTTTGTGTGGGAACTCCTACAACCTTTACCTTTGCCTTACCTGCTTTCAAAAACGCTCAAAATGTTTTTATGCTTGAAAAACTGTCAATACAACTGTTTTTTTTTCTCAATTAAAACCTTTAACGACAAATGTTTAAATAAACCTTAATTGTTATTGCTGTTGTTGGCTATTGCTTACAACATATATATTTTTAAGCTAGGTTAGTTAATATGTCATATTGATTTTGTTGTTGCTATTAATTTAGGACACCTGAATATGACAACTAACTGGTTAACTGTAAACCTAGTTAACAAAACTTGGTATCTAGGGTTTTTAAAGTGTAACTTTGGTGTCTTTGCTATATGGTCCCATTAATTCCATATGAGTAACCCAGTTATGCAAAACCAATCCATAATTGCTTTCTGAATAACTATAGTTTGACAGCCCTGGTTGAGAACATCTGGCTCACCCCTCTTCTAGCGGTTCTTGTAATTATAGGCAAGTAATATCAAATTTCAAGCATCTAGCATGATGCAGAGCCTTTTCAGAATTTGACATGAATATAAAAATGTCTTCAGACTCTCTGAAAGAATATGCAGGTAATGGAGGAAAGGTATTAAAATGACTAGGAGTTGTACTGAAAAAGAAATGTCTTTTTGATTTCAGATACCAAAAGAGCAGTTGGGCTACTGAAACAGTACCAGGCAAGTCTGACCAGCCCAGAAGAGCAGGTCCTGAAGACCAACGTAGAGAAGGTCTCTTCCATCTTTGGCAGTCATCTTTTTCAGGCTCTGCTGGGTGAGGTTTGTTTCTGTGTAAACTCTAATGACTCTCAAAACAAATAACGATTAACCGTCATTATTTAGGGATGTACCACTTGATTCCAGCACATTCTATACTAAGGAAAATGCTGCAAGAAGCCGCATTACAGTTTGTTTTGCTTTACAAAAAAACATTGCTGATAATTTATCAATGGTATATTTAGTTTCCTGTCCGCATGCATTTGAGACTTTCCGAATGTGTTCTCAATGTTACACAACCAGTCAGACTTTCACAACCCCAGCTGATTTCTCAGTACTGTGGATGTGCTCTGTCAGTCTCACAACAGCCAGAATAAGAAAACATAAGTAACAATAGGTATCACTGCCATGCCAGATGCATCTAATAAAAATCAGAGATTTCCTGACTTATTTTTAGTCTTTGTCCTTCAAAGGAAACAAATTAGCCCAGGCTTTAATTAATGAGGCCTGCCTGCTGCTGTTGCAGAAGAGTAGTACCACAGGGGCTGTGATCAAGCCATCGGTTGCGTTGCCATAGGACTGTAGCGAGGAGAGGGACAGGTTTCCCCTGATCTTAACTCATGGGTTTTCTTGTGTGCCATTGGGCTGTAGGGGGAAGTGTCTTTTTTCAAAGTATATAATACAATTAAATTTCTTCATGTTTTGATCACACACAGTACTCTCAAATGGTGTAAAGACCATAATACTGTGGAATATTGCAATTTAAAACAGCTGTTTGTTGTTTTGTTTTGTTGTTATTTGAAAAAATTTATTTCTATGCTGCAAAGCTGATTTTTTTAGCCTCAATTGTTCCAGTCTTCAGTGTGACACAATCCTTCAAAAATCCTTCTAATATACTGATTTATTGCTCAAAAAATATTTTTTTTATCATTATTTATAATAAAATAATTTTTAGCTATGTTGGGAAAAGTTGTGTTTTTTTAATTTATTTTGATGAACAGCATTTATATTCTGTTGAGGGAATTTTACCTTTTATTATGATGCCTCTGGTGTTACAGGAAGTGCCATTTACTTAAATCTTCCTGTTTATCTTTTCATACTGGTAAGCATTGTAGGGGTAAAGGGTATTTGAATTTGTTAAAACAAGTATGGCTCCTGCTGCTGGTATTTAGGTTTATATACTTTTCTGGGCTTCTAATAAAGCTGTTTGCCTACAGCAGGGGCAAACAGATTTTGTAAGTATGCTCATTTATCAGGATGAGAGTCAGTCATGAGAGTCTCTGGCATAGCACAGTAAGAGGATAAGAATTCCACACATTCCAGAAAGAGGCTGGATCATTAGCGGGAATGTGGGATAACATGTAGGTAGACTGATAAACAAACAGTTCTTGGCCACAGTGTAGTACTCCCATCTGACCTCAGGCCAGATTAAGCAGAGAGTATCTCTTTGTGCAGGACGGCCCTTTCTCTCTCCCAGGTACCGAGGAGACGGGTCATGTGAGGCTGAGCTGAGAGCAACATGTGGTTTCAATCATCTCTCCAGCCTCTTGGGTGTTGGCCAGAGTTAAAACGGGAATACAGTATGAATCCTAACAACTGTCAGACGGAAAATGTTTAATATTATTTTATTGTAAATATTATAGTATTTTTAGATTATATTTTGATTTGTATAGCTTTTAATATTAGGGTTTTAATATCATGTGCTTATAAATGATGGTTATTAATCTCATTAACATAATTGAAGTGTTCTTAGACTTAGACTGAGTTGAAAGCCCTTTGTTTTATGTGGCATCAAAGAAAAAGTGATCATCAAATTTATTGGGGGATACAATGAGGCTTGTAACAATTCAGTTCTGTGATGCACTGTGGGAGGGGGGGCAATTCGACCGTGGGCTTGTTTGGTTGTCTGCATGATTGCACAATTTCGAACAAAGGTTTTCCTAACTGCACACTCATCCCTTTGTTTCTAAACACACAAACAGACTAGGGATCACACAGGTTTTGTGCCCAAATATGACCCAATATCAAGGCAGGGCTATTTTTATTGCTGGGGAAAACAGACAGTCCATAATTCCTCAGTACTTTCTCAGTACAGAGTTTCTTTTTGTGTCATCATGTTTTAGTTCCTTCTAGACAGTTTTCAGTATTTATACATATTATAACAAGTCAGCCTACTTCACTTTCCTCTGGCATCAAATGCTTTTTACTTCTTACTAATGATGCATTTAAATAACAGTATTTATTTTAAATAAATAGCTAGCCACAAACTTTTGAACAGTAGTGTATAAGTATTTACTTTGAAACAACATGTCACAGTAAATATTTAACCCTTTTGCATAATTTACTACCCTTTTGTTATGTTCGGGATGAAAACATCCATAAATCTGTTAATCAACCTCAGTCCTGATAAAAAAAAAAAATTAGATGCCAAGTTCACAAGTGATTGTGCACACACACACACACACACACACTATAATTTGCTGTTATATGCCATATAATTCCATATTATAAGCCAGAAACCAAGCTCTTTTTTGAACATGCCTATCTAAAGGCTTAATGGTGCCACCTGGTAAACAACTGTAAAAATTACACATTTTACTTCTTCCCAACAGGGAAAATCTGTAACAATCAGGAATGCATGATTATATGTCATGGATATGCAATCAAAAAATGTCGTCAATGGGGCAAAAACCGCCATGAACAAAAAATGAGGGAGAAAAATTAAAGAGTCAAAAGTGCTGGATTTAAAAAAAATATTTGGCAGTTTTGATCAGGACTGAAGTTTATGAACAGATTTATGCAATATATATATATATATATATATATATATCTGATACATTTTTACAGCAATTTGATTTAGTAGATGTTTTTATTCCAAACATAACGAAAGGGTAGTAAATTTTCTCACAGTGAATTATTATTGATAACATTTTCAAAACATTTTCCCAAAATGTGTTTCAAAAACAAAAGATTTGTTACCAAAAATCATTCCATTTGCTGAAACACAGAGAAAAATGTTGCCAAATTATGACTCAAAATCACCCCGCAGTGGATGAAAACATCCCCAACAGTACCCCAACATTTTTTAGAATTTTATAGCTAGGTCAGACATAATAGTTTTACTCAGGAAAGGCAGCAAAAATTATATTGAATTTCACAGGATCAATACATAATTTGTACTGTAAAATATTTTGTAAATAAATAATAATTGATCATACAATATGAATGAACTGTAACTGTACTCTTTTAAACTATAAAATATATTTTACAAGCAGTATATGTGAGGAAACGTGGTTTTTAACATAGCAGTCGAGTGTAAAATGTCAGTTTTCACCAAATCAAATATGTGTTAACTTAATATTGACTTTGAAATGAGGTGAACCGAGTGAAAGGGAGAGCAGTTTTGTAAAAATGAATCTGTGGAGAGGACTGTGTAGTTAAGCAAAAGGACTTTGTGTTTTTTGTTCAGTGGCCAGGAATTTATGTGGTCTTTTAGGATTACTTGGCTCTGGGAACATTCTGCTGAAACACTTAAAAAAAAAAAAGTATCATTTCACCAGGACTTTGTCTGGAATAATTGCACCCGTATATCAAAGCGTGTTAGTCTGTTTTGCAGACGCAATTTTAGCAAAAAAAGCATCTGTTATATCCGTGACAGGAAGTAGCCCTAGTCATGAATAATCATTGATTTTGACTGCTATGTGTTCACTTAATAATGCATTTGAGGGGGAAAAGTCCTCTCGATGAAGTCATAATTCATGCTCACACGTCTACAAAGACATACAGGACAGCTTTACTAAACGAGGAGGTGTTTCTGTCTGACACACTTATGCATTTCCATTCATCCTACAGCTGCATGTTTTATAATCATGCAGCATTTAGTGGAAGACTCTACGCTTTAGTTTACTTTCCCCGTCGCTCTCTTTCTTTTCTCCGCTCTCTCTATTTCTCATCTGGCTCTGACCAGCCAGGCGATGAAACCGCTTCCCACACACTGTTCTCCTCCCACTCGCACAGGCTCACACAGACACAGCCATGATGAATCACATAGCCCCATTCTTCTACTGTCTTTCCCGCTGTACCCCAGTGGGACTCCATTACTGCCCCTAACACCCCCCCTCACACACACACACACACTCACACACACATACACCATCCGCATGCGTTGCCAGTGACTGCTTATCTGTCCAAAAAAAAGTTGCTTTTCTCTCAAGCTCTTTCTTCTTCCGTCTTAAAAAAGACTCGCTCGTTTCTTCCAGTGCAAAGGGGGCCGAGAGCACGTTATGCTTCAAAGGCACAGCGAGGTAACAAGCATCTCATTATGTTATTAGTGCAGGCTGTGGGCCTGTGTGGGAGTGTGGGTGACATCAGCAGTATTGTCTCCCTCCATTCTCATCAGCTGTTCGTCCCTCTGTTGGTGACCACAGGCCATGGCAGTTAGTGACCTGAGAGGTAATGAGGTAAGACATATAGAGAGGAAGAAAGGGTGGGGTGAAGAAACAAATCATTCTTGTTGGAAGGGGGGAAGGTATGGTTTGGGGACATGACAAGGATAGTAGCAGTCCTGTTATGAGTCCAGAGAGATCAGATCCTTTGATGTAACTATTAGAAGCTAGTAAAATAGGCCTATGCAAGCAAGAATGCTGTTTGTTCAGACAATTACACCTATGATACGATTATGATATTGCCTTTATATTGATACTGAGCAGCTCATGTGGTAACACTTCATTTTGATGGACCATTTTAGATGATCTAGTAACAGTAAGTACCTTCAGCTAGCAGCCATTAGAGTATTATTAGACTGTCTGCTTAATATCTCCTTACACTTATTTTGGTGCATACACAACA